>JAHSUZ010000026.1:0-275706 GCA_021527575.1 Ensete glaucum
ACTGGATGAACAGAAAAGGGGAAACTAACCCCGAGCGTATAATAGTTCAGGAAGAAAGAATCCGGAAGGGCGGGTTTCAAGAGGGCAGAGATGTCAATAGCGAGACCAAACGAGCGAGCGGAACGGAATACTTGTTGCGAGTTAAGTGAAGTTAAAGGCTGGAGAAACAATTTCTATAAATCAAAAAGGAGCGAAAGACTTGGAACGGACGCCTGCTGAAGCGATTTCCCAATCCAAAGCAAACTATATAGATGTGAGGAGTGGTGAAGTTTCAGAGACAGAAAAGTTAGACTCGACAGAGTAATTAGGGGGTGATCTTGTTGAGGTATGGGGATCATTTTGGATTATGGAGCGGATTTCTTGTCCCTTTCGCTCAATCATTTCCCTTGGCCTGGAGCCTGGTTCATCGCATTTCGCCTGCTTTGATTAGGACTTTTTTGCCTGGTTCTTTCACGGTTAACAACCATTGAATCCTGAAGGAACTACCAATCCCAATCGAAGGTCCTACTCCTATTGACCTTGCAGCAGATTAGATAACTGAATAAGTGCTCTAACAGAGCGGCCTTGATCTTATCCTCTGAGTGTCATGTCAAGCTAACTAACTAGGATTCGTTCGCTGAGAAAGATTCGGTTCTTCCTTCTTTTTCTCTTATGTAGAAACTGACCCTAGGAAAGATAAGAGAAATCCTAGTCAGTATCAGGTCCGGATCAGGGAACTCCTCTTTCTATGCTAATAGTTTTGTCCTACCCAACTTTGTGTTGATTGATACTCGAGAGTAAGGCAAAAAAAGCAAGAGTCAGCAATTCAAGACCTATTCATTCTAATGATGCACCCACTTATCCAATCTAAGTTAAGTGCATTTCGGATTCAATCAATTCTGCACACTCGCCTATGCGAAGCAAACCAAGACGGGGCTCACATATATGCTATTCCTATTCTAGCTGGCGGATTCTCTCAACTATTTATTTCTCAACTCATAATAAGGCAGAGAGATCTTCTTTCTCAACTCATAATAAGGCAGAGATCTACATGTGGGAATCGTGGAAAATGATGTAAAAGCACCTCCCCTAACTCCACTAGCTAGGTCACTCCTTTTCTAAGCTAAGAAAAGCAATTCCTTTAAGCCGGGCTCTCCTATCATTCCCTACATTTTATCTTACCTATCATTCCCTAAACTTTATCTTATATAGATAGTATTTAAAGTAGTAAAGATGCCAGTGCCTATTTTGTTTCCCTTACTTCTCTTGTGCCGGGCGTGTTTGTTAATCTAGAACCAAAGGACGTATTCTCGTGATGAGCTATTTGAAGGAATCTTTTGCCTTTTCATTTCTTTCATCACCTTTTCGTTTTAACAAGATAAACCGCGAACAGCTCTTTGCCTTTCTGCTTCAAAGAAAGAGGTGGGGCAGTTGGAGCACCCGGGGAAATTACTTTTCTGAGCTACCCTACCTATACGCTACTCTCTATCATTGATTAAGCCTGCCTGGCTAACTGTGAGCCATAAGAGAAGTTCTGGTCGAAGAGAGAGGACCCGGTTGTTTTTGAACTTACGTTCCCCGGCCGTTAGTAGGGGCGAGCCAGAGTGGATTGGGCTTTCTTTGAGGATCTGGTCTTAGCACCCGACAAAACCATCGGAATTGCTGAACCATCGCTATCGCTAAAGTAAGGAAGAGTGGAGTTAATGAAAGGCCATGGGGACATCGTTGACTCACTTTAACCTGTTGACTTTAGTTTCCTTATATATGAAAGCTGGATTAATGCAAGGAAATTGATGCCATAGATTGCGCTGCAAGTGAATCAGATGTGGGACTTATCTCTCTATAGATGAGGCGAATTGATAGACCAATGGGGGAATACCCGGGGGAATCCAATAAGTCAAGGTCCTTTCCTTTCATAAAACAAGGTCAAACTTCCACTCGGTGAGGTTAGTCCAGGAACTCCTAAGCGTCGATAGAGATTGTTTATTTTCCATAACCACATTACTCGTTTGTGATTTAGCTCCGGCCATTTCCGCTGGCAGTTAGAGTTGTAGACTCAGTCAACTTAGCCAGGAACTTTTGAAGAGTAGCGGGGTCCGCCTAGATGGTATAAGGAAAGAAAGAGTTCTGATTGAGATCTTCCTGGTATGGTAAGCCTCGGATATCGCTGGGCTTTATCTCGAATATACTTATTACCCCGCATAGAATGTGTTCCTTTTGCATTTTATCTTTGCTAATAAGCTCATCCGGGGGGTATTGGGAGTTGTAAACTGGTTGCATATGGTGGGAACACATCTGTAATTGACTGACCTACTTACTTACCCTAAGGTGGAATGAAAGCATGATATCAAAAGGAAACGTAGATAAGATAAAGTCAAGAGGGGGTTTGATATACAAATACAAGGTCATTATACATAGGACTGAGCTCCTAACACGCTTAACCTAGATCTTACTAGAATATGGGGTTTGTGTTACATTCCCACTTAATGTAGCATCCGTGAGAAATCTTTTCGTTTCCTCGGCGCCAGGTCCAGCTCTTCATGCAAAGGTTTCAAGTAAAAAAGAAGGATTAGGTGATTCAGTGTCAAAGGATATAGAAGAAGAGGCTAAATACAGGGCAGCGTCAGCTGCGCCAAAGTAAGCATCAAATGGCGGTGTTGGTGCAAGATCTTGTTTTCCCCTTTTACCAGTATCAGATGCCGTATAAAGATCGAGTCAAGGTTAAGGAAGGGCAGAATCCATTCTTTCTTAAGATAATGCTGTTCGCCATGTAAGTCAAGAGCCCGTCCGCTATTCAAGTTGCTGAGGTCGGGGAAGAATATAGTCGTGGATAATTTCCTGGAATGCGTGGGTCCGGGAAGAATGGATGGAGTCTCCAGTGCGTGCTTCTGAGGCGCTAAGTAGGGAAACCATTTGTTTGATTAGTTTTACCATAGGTGTGTTAGGATTCTCAATCCGTTTTACGAGAACTCTCCGTTAGCGAGCTGAGTCTGAGTCGCGCGGTGTACTGTCTACTTCAGCCATCTTACCAGCTCATTGCAGCTCATCCAGCTAAAGCAGCCCTTGCTTGTTCTGCTGACTGACTTTCACTTGAGACTTAAGCGCTCCATGGGCATTCATGAGAAAAGAGAAAAAGCCTCTTTCTTATCTTAATGTGATTACACTCATTCAATAATGTTACACTCATTCAATGTGATTACACTCATTCACAAAGGGACGAGACTCGAGGTAAACTTCCTGCTTCTGATTGATCTCCTACTCCGGTCGGGCATATATATCTGTTGCTTCAAATCGAGTAGACTAAAATAACTCCTATACTGGTACACTAAACTAACTCCTATACTGCCTAAGATCCAGTACACCCCCTCGGCTAACAGGTTTGTTTGTAAGGATACTTGTTCCTGTCTTTTATCCTTATTTGCTTGTTTACTTGCCCTTGCGTAACTCCCCAAAACGAGATTAGTTTCTTGCTCCACCCCAACTCATGTTAGCTTAATCTTTAGAGCGCCTTGTCAAACATTTCTTTATTTAATCTTTCGAGCTTCATTCTTTTCCATTGAGCTCTCTTGTATTGCAACTGCTTAATGAAATTGATCTATTACTTATGTGCATGTTCTATAATTAAGTGAGTGAGGAATTTACCTAGAAACGAAACTCCGCCTTAGCACGATATCTTGTGTTGGTACAGTTGATCTTCAGCCCATACTATGCTGCATTTCTATTATCGAGCACCGCCCCAGTAGAAGAGAAGTCATTGAATATCTATCCCTTTTTTGCATATATAAATAAGATAGGAGTGTAATCAAGCTTAATTTGATTGATGCGCAAAAAGGAATTGAGAAGTAACCCAGGATAAAGGAAAACCCGGACTTGAGACGAAACCTACTAAACCGGGGATTAAAGGTCGACTTTCCTTCCCGCAACACAAGCACCCAATACTGACGCTGAAAAAGGTAGTTGAGGCCTCTTTCTCGTCGTCTAAGCCTAAGCCATAGTAGTAAACATATTGAATGGAAAAGAATCCCCCCTATGTTGCCGTCTATCGGCTCTTATAGTTTCTTTTAGCCCCATAACCATAGACCTGTAGGCTCCTACTCCTATAATACTCATTTGATTCTAGAACTCAACAAGCAACAGAGTTTAGGCAGTAAAGCAATAAGTAGCAGCCGTTTCGAAAGCAGGGTGCCCATCCTAGATTATCTGAAACTTTACCGGCGAACGGGAAGGGATAATGTGTTAGCTTACTTTCCAGCAGGTATAGAAGCGAGTAGAGACACTGATCCTGATCTTTCGACTCAAGAACTACTTGCTGCTCCGAAGAAGGACATTCTCTGAGTAAAAAAGGCTCCGAAAGGAAATTTGATCCGAGTAAAGGCTCCGAAAGGGCATTCTCTGCATAAAGCTATGAGTCTGATTTCTGGGCATTTCACTCATGTTCCAGGGCTGGGCGCTAAAGAACCCTCTCTTTCCCGGGTTAACTCCCTTTTCTATTGATTTCCTCCTCTTTCCCGACCTCGACTTGCAACACCAAATTCAGAAATAGCAACTTTGCCTTTAGAGCGCCTAGTCAAACAGTAAAACAAAAACGAACTTCTTTCACAACTTATGTTAGCGTAACTAAGGATTCAACAGGCAATACTTAACGCTTCAGAAGGAGTTGATTCTATCCCGCCCTACCCTATCCTGACTTCCATTCCATTATCAGGGTGAACTAGCGATTAAAGTAAACAAGTTCCTTCCCGCTTTCTTGATACTGATTTCTTTCCTTCCCTTGAGACTTATTCCTTCCCGCTCTGCTCTGTGGGGTAATAGAAGTCAGGAGTTTTGATACTTTATTCAATATTCTGATAACTAGATGATATGAGTGGAGTGCGCATACTTTCTAATGTTGTAAAGTTGCTCCTCACCTTAGTAAATAAGTCATTAGTGCCAAGATTCTATGAATGTATGAAAAAACACTGCTTACTTAACTTTAATAACTTATATCAGCACCAATTACTATAATCACTTATATCGGCACTAACATATACATGCTCATTCTAAAAGGGGTCTTTAAAGTGCCTGAGTCACTAAATGATTTCCTTTAACCGCTCCCTTTCGCATCCCGAAGCAAGAAGAATAATCAAAAAACACAACAACAACATAATAGAATATAATGCTGTGCAAAGCCTGCTCTTACTACAGCCGAGGCTAAACTAGAGCCGATGAAGACAGGAACTCCACTAAGGTTGTTGAATCTATGACTCTAGAGCATTAGATAAAACATTTTGGCTCTTAAAACTCCGCTCTCGACATTTCTTTCTTATTTATTATTTCATTTAGGGAAAGATGCCGACACCTTGATTATTTCGACTTCCCTCCGCCGGATCTCTTAGTTGGAATGAGGAAAGCCATAAGCTAAAAGCATCGAACACGCTTTTAGTACTAATCCAGGGTGCCGTTAGCATAAGAGGGGATCATGGTCGAAAGATAACATTTTTGTCTTAGGTCTTCTTTGATTAATGGGAAAGCCAGTCTAGTTCACGAGTGATTTAACGAGGACGGGATGAACGTTACGTTATTTCTTGACCTGTGTTCACTCTTTTAAGAAAGCTTTAAGGACAGGAGGCTAAATAAAAGTGCTTTCGGCCTTTCGACGCTTCTCTTCTTAATAATGATAAAAGCACTAGACCTATACTAATCCAGTCATCCGCTGTGCCCTTTGCACTTCCTAATGGGAGACTATCCTGGGACTTGACTGGGTTTACTCTTCCGTATATGAGAAACAATGAGCACCAGCTTCATTCACAAGAGAATGGGATATTATCGAAGTCTGCTAAGAACACAGCGGATTAGAGGGTACAATAGGTTTTACCTTTTGAATAAGCCGGTTGTATGTTCCGGCGCGGCGGACGTGGACCTCTTTCTTTCTTCTTTCTTTGAAAAGCCAGCCCTCACGCGCCGTACAGCAAGGTGGCGTGACTCTCTTTGTTCGGTTCGATCCCCTGAAGCCCTAAATAAGTCAGGAGGCAATAGCGGACGCGGATCATCCCATGCGTTCGTATTAGCTTGATTTTATTGATTTGATTTATGGAATTGATTTGAGTAGTAGGGAAACTCGTCTAATCTCCCTTATCTTATGCCTATGTTCAAAACGAAAATGGGTATTTATTCCCGCGAGAGCCCCGTAAGAGAGAGGATAGGCTGGTGATTGGGTGCAAAGGATCAAGCGCTTTGACAAAGTCCCCTACCGGGTTTGAGAGCCTGCCGTATGACGGGTTACTTTGTTGCACGGTTCAGGGAGCACTTTGAGTCATAGTTGGTGCGCCCACACTTGAAAGCAGGAAAGAAGCGGCTCTTCCCGCGGTTCCGTCAGCCAGGTTCTATTCTATTGATCTAGTCCTCTTCCCAACAAACTGTAGTACAAGGTCTTGGGGCGTCTTTGGCTTTACGACGTCGGAGAGAAAGCTGGAGGAGGTAAGCTCAATTCGACCCGGAGCATGGATTCCCCATAATGAATAGGCTAGCTCAATTGCCTATCCTGTGCTCGATAAGGGTTAGCCCCTTCCTTTTCCAAGTGAAGCATGACTGAACATCTGAAACTCCTAACTGCAGCGGAAAAGACTCCTAGTAGGAAATGCTTTCGACCGGCTTACCCCCCTTCCTTATACCTGCTACATTTTGTCTTCTATTCCCATATTTTGTAATATCTATTACTCTCATATCCATTACTTCCATTATCATATCTTATATCTCCATTTTAGAATATCTATATGCTTATAAAAGGATGTTACTCTTCTTCTATTACTTCCATTATATTGTATTATATGCTATTATATGATATAGTGAGATCTGACGCCTACCTTTTTCGCATAATTATTTCCTAATGTGTGCACGGGCTCTACTCTACTACGTCATATCTGGAATAACTCTAAATCAATCTCCCCCTTTTCATTTGCTTTCTTTCGCGAACGAATCCATACCATCTTCCTTTATGTGAATGTTACCATCAGATCGTGATTGGGATCGTAACGAAGGACAACTATGCCCTGTATCAACGCCCGAAACAAGCAAGCAAAGCAGCTTCACATGCCCGCTTATGCACGAGACGAGGAATTCCACACATTTGTTTGTTATCGATATAGATGTTTGATTAGAAAAGGAAGAGGCCGGTACCAACTAATTTATCTTTTATCATTTCATTAGAAAGAAGTCTTTTATCATTTCATTTATAAGTAGAATTTTATGCTTAGTAAACTAATAGAATCCGACCACATCTCCCACTCCAGGTTCTATCAAACCAGACAAGACAGGAATACCTGCAAATTCATAGCTTACTTCCGCAGGCATAGAGACGATAGGCTTTCTTTCCAGTACTATGTCCACCTCGCGGTTATTCATACTTTATTCACCCATAACTGAATTCCGGTTAAGAAATAAATGTAAATCAATATTATTGACTTTATTCATCCATACTTTTGTATAAGCTTTTAAAAGGAAGGCCGGCTACCCAGATGAAAATTCAATAATTAACCAAAGATCCTTTTTCTAACTAGGAGAGTAAGCAAGCTAACGGAAACGAAATTCCCCCTGATAAAACCAACCTCCTTTTCTTTTCGTTCGACTGAGGTGGAGCAATCTTCACTTTCAACGGAATATACCTAAAAGATGTTTTTCTTCCTTTCCTGTGTAGACACCTCAATGAACTCATGTGGACTCAGCCCGAGGACAATCTCTCAATCAAAAGCTGGAGAGTCTAGATTGCACATAAGAAGTGGCCCTCACTCGAATGGATAGAGTTTTGTGTAGGCTCACTAACTGGTCAGGGGGCAAAGAAAGACAGACAGACAGACAGAAAGACAGACAGACGGGTTTTAATTCCCACAGAGCACAAGGGATAAATCAAAGAACCAGCCCTAAATGCTTTCCGTGAGCATAAAACTCCTATATGGTCTTTACCGCTTGCTTGGTGACCTCAACCTCGCCTATCCTCTCGAAGCAGCTCTATGGTTTCCGCGGTATTACACTGTAGTTACATCCAGCTTTTGATCATATGAGGCATTCTACGGCTTATGAAAGTACTAACTTCCCTTTTCTTTATCTTTCTATTCTATTGGTTTATCAGTTCAATTGTCATCTTTTCTGCCCCTTCATTTTCAAGTAGTAACCACCCACCTTTATCTTCGTGCTCGATTCCTTTTTTTTGTTTGATTGTCGAGGCTGGGAAGACATAATCATAGGTGTTTGTTTTGCCTTCAATTCGCTGTCAGACCTACCTAGAATGTTTACCTGACCAGTTGGTACTGACTTTATTTCGTTCAGCCCGATATCAAATCGAGACAATGACAACAACGGTTGCAGAGGTCGACAAACATAGCATAGCAGACATCACATGAAATAGGATGTGAGAGGGAAGGAAAGCAAGCAAATAGGATGTGAGAGTGAAAGCGGTCAGTTGCCGATGATAAATCTGCACTTTATACACGCGCGACCTCCAATAACATATTTCAAGGGTGCCGTCTGGTTGTGCGTACCATCATTGGGAAGACAGCGTCATATTTATCCTCCCTTTCCTTATCTTATGGTCTTTCTCCCTTTTCATATCCTTATTAAATACTTATTATCTATACTTTTCGAATTGAATGAGTACGGAGCACTAGACACAGAATTCAGTAATGATAACGCTTCTTCTCTCTATGACAACTAAGTGAAAGGTCAAACTAAGCACCCCATTCTGGAAAGGCGAGAACAGAACTCCGCATAAACTAAGGCTTTCCATAACCCGTAGTTAAGGTAAGATGTTCTACTCAAATGCACTATAACAGCCGATAGTTACCTTAATGATTTTGCCATAAGATGAAGTTAACCCTATGTGAAACTTAGCAAAAGGCCTTATTGTCTGTCCCGCCATGTGCTTCATTCCTAAAATCCTTTCGAGTAGAACAGGTACGTAATCCGGGGTTATTCTGAATTTTGTACTTTCCATTCTAATATTAGGTAGGGTAGGGTGACAAAACAGAATGGAATTGAATTGAGCTATACAACACCATATAGAAAGAATTGCTACTCCGTTTCGCTTGGAAGACCTACTGAACTAAAGACAGATTCACTCTCTACCTACACCTACGGGATACGCTTTTCTGCGTGAAGACAGATTCACTCTCTTCCTCGTCATGCCAAACCTGAATTGAATGCTCTCTTTCGCCGAAGAAAAGACAAATAGATTGTTGAGTGCTTTTGAGTCCTCGTTAGTACAGTGCTTGTATAATCCTCTGCTCTGGGTTGTTATTCGGTGTTATAATCAAACACTAATAAAACATTTATATAATTATGGATAGATCTTCCTCACGCCTGACGCTTATGTTTACTTTATATCTTCCAATCCAAAGAGACTTGACTCGTGCTGTGCAAGCAAGTATATTTTATGATGACGAAGCAATTGATTCTGTAGTATAATTAGTAATGGAAATGAGTTACTCTCGGTTGTAAATAGGATCTCCTCTCCTTACCTCCTTATCCTTACTTATAGCTTTCAAACAGGAAATATGATAGAATATTGTTGTTCTTGTCTCGACACTATGATTAACATAACGGAGAGCCTCCACTTTGATTAATAAAACAGCCTCGGTTTAGGGGCATGAAGGAAGGGAAGAGAATTACGGGATACACCATTTTTTACCTTGGGCCCTATTTTAATTATGAAAGATAAGAGACAGCCTCTTTTCTTAAAGACAAGAAAAAGCCCCTTCCCTGTTTTTTGGAGAATTGTTAAGAACCCTATAGGAGTAATATTCATCTTAGTTCCTTAGCTTAGCCGATGCAAGCTTTGGAGACAAAGGCAGGAGCAACTCGCTAACTAATTCAACTACTCCACTAATTAAGCGCTAACGAGAGTTCTCTGGCCTGGCACAGTTTTAATTCCGTAGCTTTGTTCCACTCATTTCGACAGTATTCAGTAAACCCATACTATATTTCCATTGAATCTGACCCTCACACACAAGGGTGAACTAACTAACTAAAGCGGGGTTCTGAAATCAAAGCAATAAAAGAAGGCCATATTCTTCTCTTTTGCGACATCATAGAATTGAGGCAATAGGCGTGACATAACTAAGTGTTCCTAGCTTGTATAGATTTATTTGAACTTCCCTCTTTAACTCCATTCTAAACTAGCTAGAATATTGGATTGATGTCGGCGTCGGCACCCTTCACGTAAGCACTTAGGAGTTCCATTTGCGCCTCTGCTTGTTGAATCCGCACTTGTTGAATTCATATCGGCTTTTCTATGCTTCACTTTACACTTATCAAGTATTAACTTAAGGTTGAAAAGCGAGTGAAAACTCCGTAAGCCAATGATGAAGTAACTCGCGTTAGCACAAGGGCGAACCTAACCTCACTGCTACAAGCCTGCTCAAGTGCATAAAAGGACGAAGTAGAAACTTAGATAACGGCGCCTATGTCTCTGTCCGTCCGTGTATAGTATAGTGGGGTACCTAACTCAATTATGCAAATGGTAGTTGTTCATTTTCATTCCAGTAAAGTCAAAAACCTCCATAAGAAAGTGGTGCACTTCATGTATAACATAGTAACCTCAATGCCTATTACTTACTTGCGGACTCAAACTAAATATCTCTGCCTTGTTTTGAAAAATGGATCTCTGCTTTTCCCGACGCCGCCTACAAGATAAACCTTTATATTAGTGAAGTGTATAGCAAAGGTGCATGCTTGTCTTTAAGGTGCTTTTCTTTAAGGTGCGTGCTTGTCTTTCCATTATGCGGTCTAAGCATTAAGTGAAAGTCAGCAGAAGAAGAGATATGATACTTGGCTACCTAGCGTTTACCGTGGGCATGGTACACCAGAGGTGCGTCCTTACCGGTCCTCTCATACTAGGGAGGTAAGCGTCAGTTCAGTGGGGTTTTGGGTTTTCTAGATGGAGCAGAGAGTGCTTAGCTTAACCCACAGAGCGGGCTATAGTATAGGAACCATATCAAGTAAGGCTATAGGAGCAGCATAAAGTAAAGTAGCTTGTTGGGTTACAGCTTCACCGAGCGCTGAAGAAGGACATAAGACAGAAGGATTCAGTGATTGTCCTGAACAAACAACCGTAACAACTCCTAACGCTAGACTCCAGTACTCTCTTATTATCCTTGTTGACTTATTTCATTTCATCTAGGAATTTCATCTAGCATAATATGGATCTTATTAAACAAACTGTGGAACTAACTAATGCAGAACTTCTGGCTAAGGCAAACTAACTATTTGAATTGCGAGTTAAGAAGTAGCATGTGAGAGAAGCGCTACACCTAACAGCTGACTACTTTCTATATTAGTAGGGGATAGCTATCTGATTTGATTTGATCTATACCCGTTGCTTGCTTACACTTGAATCACGAATAGAGGCATACCAACAATGGAAGTTAGAATATCGGCATAGAACAAGCAGTGAGGGTTCAGAAAGAAAATGGAGTTGGTTGGGGTGCAAGGAATTGAACCTAGTTAGCTGCATATGAGAGAAGATAGTAACAACACGCTTAAAAGTAACATATGAAAGAATGAAGTAAACAAATCGCTATTACCCCACTACATTCCTTCCGTTATCGAGTTATGTCATCGGCGTTTGTTGGGGAGTAACTTAAGCTTATGCGAGCAGAACACTGTTGCTTTAAGACGAGAATATAGCGTTCCACATCACATATAGAATAAAACCCCTTACTATAAACTGCTTTGTTTAATCACTTATCCTCGGATTAATATACTCTTTGTTTGTTTGCTTGAGAAGGTGTCTACTCCCGATAATAAATAGAAGTTTGTTTGCCTTAGCTTAGTTCCCTGACCGCCTCGCCTCCCTCTACGTAACAGTCTTTTCAGGCGGTGGAAGTGAGTATCAGGTCGAAGTGCTTCACCCCGGAAACTCGCATTCTTGCCTGCTTGCTCTCAAGGGAATCGGGATCTCAATGATGTTCATATGCCTCTTTTAACGTACTGAAAGAGTTATTCTCTCCTTCTACTTATTCCCCCGGACTAAATTGGAATGTGCTCCAAAGAAGGTGCTTCCAAGAAAAGGATTCGATCTAGCCAAAGGCCAAAGGACATCAACAAAATGACCCAAGGCCTTTATTTATCCCCCGCGAACCCACTTCCTCGTCTTTCGAATTTAAGCGTATGATTTAGTTGTAACTTCAGGATCAGCCTAGATATGAAAGGGTTTCGATCGATATTCTCAAGTCCGTTTTGGAATTCATAAGTTTCCTATCCGGTTGGTGTTCCGACATCCCGAATAGAGGTGGCGTCTAAGGCCATTTTCAGAGGGGATTCGAAGCCGCCTGGGGAAAAGGTCAAGCCTTAGGGTCAGTTAGCGGGGTAGTAAAAAAAGTAAAAAAGACAGGAAAAAAGGGAGAGTATTTGAACCATCGAATCGAGGAACCTACTTACTAATTTTATTGATTAATGCATGGATGCAGGAAGAGCCAACTCTGGGATCAGTGCTCATCGTACACAACCGACTTTATTAATAAGGGCCCTGGGACCGGAGAAGGGGACATATTCTTAACTTTAACTTCGTAATGTGGGATGGAGCCTTTCGAACACCTAATCAAGGACATAAATCAATAAAGAAAGTACTAGCCAATGTAGACGGACTACTAGGTGGGAAAGTTTCTAAATCTATTATACAGAGCAGTTGTTTCCCATCTCGAGACACAGCTAACTTGTCAAGCTTATGGTTCCTTATTAGAGGTACTTTAATGGCCCCATGATAAGCATAATCATGATTTCTTTTTCTTTACCATAGAATCGTGCGTGTTATGACCGCTTTTCAGAAGCAAAAAATGCTAAACATTCAATAAAGTCGAACAACATACGATTACCTCTCTTTTCTGTAAATGAAGGCCGATTACTTTAAATTATTGAATAAGCAGGCACCCAAGATCATTATCTGGCCACTAAGAAACCCGCGGATGAGGCACATGAACATCATTTATTAGCCGTATCGGCAACAGTGAAAGAAAGCACGCTTTGCTTTACTCTGATGTTTGCCCTTTCACTTAGTAGCTTCTTGCTTTTGGAGTAAGACAAGATTGGATTCATTTTTGTATCAGCTTCCGGTCGGGTTGATTTTATCTTTTGTATACCGAGAAAGACTAGTTTTTAACTGGAGTATTCTCTTGTAACTTACTTATTTGACCTCGTACAACTCAGCTTGAAGCATTACCGTATTCCAAAATCTTATTTATGAAATAACCCGAGTTGCTTTCCCGCTAGAATCTTTTAAAGAAATAGCTACCCGCCAATCCGACTTTTGATGATATAACCCATCATAACCTTACCAGACTCAAAAGTAGTACAGTACTAAAAATGAGTGGTATTCTAGCCGATACTGGAACTTCGTAGTCTTCACAGAGTGGCTAAGGTGAATTCAATCTTACTTCAGCAGTTCTCAACCCGGATCCCAGATTTGAGTTAATTTCTTTTTTAGATGTAATCCGCTCATAAAGTGGATAACTCCATATAAAACCGAGAAGATTGCATTTTCTCTATCCACACACAGGGAATATGGTTCATTAGAATTCGACTTCTCTCTCATAAGTGCAAACAGTAGTTATACTCAACTAAACTCCAGCTCCGAATAAGTTCATGAAAATCTTTCCACCTATCAGTATGACTCATGCTACCACACACTGTAAAGAAGTCTTCCTCGTAACAACTCACCGTCTCATCGATCTTGAAAGTCCATTTATACGATGTTCTTTTAGACTAAAATCATTAGGTTCAAAAGAGATCTCAGATACTCAACTGAAAGAGCCCCGTCATAGTTAGTTTCAGTCAACGACTCTCCTTAGATAAGAAAAAGAATTGATTATTCGAAGGGGAGAACCCCATAAACACTTTAGCAGTATCGATTTATTTGGTAGCGTAAAAAGATGTTGTTATGATGTACTTATTATGTACTAGATTGGGGGGGTAGCGTAAAAAGATGTCGTTATGATGTACCAGAGCTTAACTTTTGGAAGTCAATTGCTCCACCAGCGAGAAAGAAAGGCATCCTTCTTTCATGAATAAAGTTTACGCAGGTGTTTCGAACTTGAGTCTTTCGCTTCTCCCTATCCAAGTAGTCGGAGAGTCACCTTCTTTCACACCCTATCATAAACCCCCTCGAAGCTTTTTGCTACGTCCTGCACAGTCGTGAAGTACTTAATACTATAGGCTACTGGTTTATTCAATAAATAACAAACCCCAGTTAACCTACTTTATTATATGTAACTATGTCAGGAAAAATGAATAGCTTCGTTTAGCGACTGAGCAATGAACCACAAACTTCACTAGCCATTGTCATGAGACCGTCTTACCATAAATCCAAGGCATAACAGAGTTGTTTGACGATGAATCGAGATTCTATGATTGCGCACAGACTTTTCAGTATCCCCAACGCAAGAGCTCATTAAGTTAATCTTTCAACCATAGATCCAAGAGATTTACCTGTCGGGAGACGGCGTTCGCCTAGCCAGTTCTTCATTAAGCAAAAAAGGATGACTCATGATTTTGTAAGCACTCGCAGATGCATCTTGACTCGCGGGAAACATTATGATAATTCTGTCTTTCATTTTACAGACACGTCAGCTAGGAACTGGGCTCAATAGCTTGCTGCGCTAAGTGCAATCTCGTCCGAACGACTCACTTCGTCAATCGACTCTATGTAATACTTTTGAAACGTTGTCAATTTTGTCAACTTAAAGACTATTGCACATGATCCAATTTCTTCTTCGATCATTCCTCCGTACGTTGTTATAGTTGTTTAGCGTTAGCAAATAAAGGATAAACCTTAGAAAAGCCCTCGTGAAAATGCAAAACACCTGCGCGGTAGAGTAGATTCGACCAAGAAAGTAAATGAAGCGCTATAAGATCAAAGAAAGTTGTAACCTGCGTATGCACTCGCAAGAGTTAAGACAAATTATTAATACCTAGCTCGCCCGCTTAGTTAAATCACTTAACAGCTTGTTACTGCTACACACATTCCTCACCACCTTCGTCATTGACGTAACATAACCTCGTTATATGCTTATTGTAGATTCGATTGAAAGTAGCTTAGACTTCTATTCATAAGAATACCTTCCTCTTATAGGTCTTCACGATTGTACGACAGGACTTGCTTGTTCATCTCTAAGACAGACTTGATACAGTATAGTCAACACATTGCAAATACGCACAAATACGCAACGCATAGGATCATGAAACCTAATTTCGAAGGTATCATCGATATGACCCCTCCCTTAGTCCGCTTAAGTATCCACCCACCCTCTCTAAGGAAATATGGAGATAAGTTTAAGTCAACGGTGAAGTCAATATTGTACTAAGTGAACTTGAAGGAGAATCGACCGTCTGAAGTCTAATCTAACGGCTTGTATAAACCATGGGAAGATTGAGTCGAATAGGAAGGAAACTTGAAACAGCTCAAAGCTTATGAGTTTCGGGACTACCCATCTTGTGATTCTTTATTAGTTACCAACCACTACGGGGGGCATTTAACAGGACTTGCTTAGGACCCTTATTTATGCATAAAGGAGCTACTAACGCTATACATAATAGCTTGTTCCGGGGCTTGCTTTACTGCCCAGATCATCAGATTTAGAGTCCTATCTTGATCTCTTACACGATTACTTGATACTTAACCTCAGCAGCAAAGTGCTTCCATAAAACGAAACTGAAGAGCACAACTTGCGATTAAAGTAAACTGGACGAACACAGAACTCCACTTCCCCTTTTGCATTTCACCGTAACATAACACCTAAATAAAAGATATTTGGCTTTTGATCCTGATACTTAGTCTGATCTTTCTTACTCTCCTTTTACACGTAGGAAACAAACAACAACTTCTCTTGCGGACTATGCCCGAACTTATTCTTCGGGAGTTAATTCTGCATCTAGGCATTCTTCTCCTGTTTATTACACAGATCCTTATCTTGAAACTCGAACATCACTTGCGAACTAAACTCTCACTACACTTGACTTACTACTGAACTTGCAGACCGACTTGCTGCTGACTTTGGCACAATAACATAACTTTATACTGGACCTATAACTGAAATATACTTAAAGGCGCAGCTTCTTCTCTTTATACAGTTGATTCCATTGTCGATTCAGCTTCTTCTTTGAATTTGAATATGATGTGGAACTGGGCGAACAGAACTCAACTTCGGGACGGATACGCTTAGCTTGTGTGTCAACACCTTACTGGAGAACTGCTTGTACCCTCATTTAAGGGTTAAGGTCCGGTCCCGCAATTCGAAAGTCAGAACACAATCTCATTTCACAATTGAATGATCAGCTGCACTACTTATTGGTGAATGCTATGGCGTAGAAGCCTAAAATGCGGGTGTTCCATTTATCGAATCCGTAGTAAGAGGGAAAGTATCTAGCAACAAGTCCAGCTGTCGGCAAGTTCCCTGCGCCCTTATAGTCTTTTTCTTGTGCTTGTCAAGTGCCTAGGTTGCGAGTAAGTATCATCCTATATCAAGATAATAAAGAAATATTAATATTCATTCAGTGCGACATCTTGGTTAAGGTGCATTCCTACCTCAGATATATCGCATCAGTTCAATCAGTTCAATCAGAGTTCCATCTCATTCTGTGCTAATAGCTTTTCCCGGTTGACTTCTTGTGTCTAAGTCCATGAGCTTCTTGGCTTTACCTTTGTTGGCTAGATATAGGAGTCGAGTTTCGGGTGCTGCTAGTTAAGTAGTAAGGGAATGCTAAACTGTTGAAGCGAGTTCTTTAGCTAACGGAGAAAGTGCAATTGCCCTTGCTTCTTCTTTTCTTCTGCTAACGACTTAACGGCTGTTTATTATCTTTGCTTCTCTTCTGCTTCTACGAGAGATGAAATGCATTTTCATTGAATGTTTCACTCGGCACTTTTGAGTGGACTCGGCTAACGGCAAATGGAATAATTATTTGTTGCACTAACAGGAGGGGTAACGAGTGTCAATAACTATAAGATAATAAGATAACTATAAGATAACTATAAGATTAACTATAAGATAATAAGATAGGCGGGTAAGAGAGAATCAATTTTGTAGCCATAAACTGGACTTCACGACGAGAATGAAGCCCTCTTGCCTTCACAAAAAGCCAAGGAGTGAGTGATTGTATTTATTTTATTTATTTTATACGATCTCTCATCTAGGCGCTTACTGAGTTTAGAGTTGAAAGTGGAATTGATGGCTGGCTGTTGCTTGCTCTCTATCACTTGCCTGATTGACAGCTTTCCTTTAACCTTTATGTGGTAGGCCTCTGCTCTGGCGCACGCACCTTACGCATGATCCTGAAGTAGAGTTACAGATTCCAGTGGAGTTCCAGAATCATAAGTTGCAGAAGTACGATTGGGAGGATCGGGTGTCGCTTACGCTCAGACAAAGTCAAAGTATAAGAGTATAATTCCAGAATAGAAGTCCACAAGAGAAGAAGTAGTTGAAAGGTTAACTTTGATCCGAGCCTAAATATGGAGCTGGATAAGAATAATAAGCAGAAGAATAACTTCAAGAAGAGGGTGAAGTCCACGAGTTATGTTGCGGGAAGTGATTCAGTGCCAAAGTAAGCTCCAAGGGATGAAGCGGTAAGTAAAGGAAAGGAAAGGGGAGTTGAAGTATAAGTAGAAGAGAAAATGGGTGATTCAGTTACTGCAACACAATCAGCTGTGCGAGGAAATGATGGTGCTCCCACTCGGCCAGGGGATAGATCGAATGCAGACTCAGTGGCTAAAGGAGTTCTAAATGAATAAGTAATTAGGTGCGGTGCGGATTGAGCTCGAGGGTATATAGAAATTAATGAGTTGTACTACGCTAACGGGAAGTTGGAGCAACCAGATGTTATGCGTCAGCGTCAGTGAACTCTGTGACTGCAATCTGATCTAAATGATGAAAATCTTACCAACTTACTAAACTTACGGGCGCTAAGCAAGATAAGAGAGATCCTAAAGTCCAGTCTTCGTTTTCGTCTGAAAGGATAGGAAATGCAAAAGGAGCTGGATCAGTTAATCGGTGCAGTGTGCAAGCATTGTATAGATTTTTTTAAGTAAAAACACACTGTATTGCTTCCTCACTTTCAAGCGAAAGTCAGAATTTCCATTGTGTGAATCTTGGCTTTCCTGAGTAGTGGTCCAGTCCAAGTCGTCAACTGCAATTGATTGTTCTGCTCTAGCTCATTGTACATAGAGTTAAATTTGTTGTTCTTTCTTTACCAACCATGCTTATTCAACAAATACGGAATAGAATCTTTCTTGCGCATCAGTGCAGTAATCAGTTTTGTTATTGTTAGTGGGTTTGCCGGTGCAAGACAACAATGTTAGCTTACTTTCTGTCGGGGCCTCGCCTCAATTCCCATCTTTATGGTGTGGGCATATCAACAAGCGAACAAGACATAAATAAAGGCCCGGGATGTAAAAGAACTCGAACAAGCAACAGCACAAGAGTAAGGCGGTACAAGAAAGGAGAAGTAAACCTTTCACTCGATAACGTCGAAAACTCAACAAATTACTACTTACGTACGCGGAAGAAAAAAACTATTACTTACACGCCCAAGAAGTAAGCTGACGGGCCCCGAAACACATATTTTAGCAAAGGAGCCCCGAGAGCAAACAGTCGTTGATCTTGTTTTGAAGCAAAGAGAGAGTTATTATATTACTATCAATTATGGGATATCGGTGAGTGAGATTCTTTGAAATGGAATGGAATCTTTTACCTTGTGCAGAAGCACTAACAACAATAACAAAAGCGGAAACAGAGGAAGATGCTGTGCCTTTGCCGGAAGATGCAGGATCATAAGCGACTCTTGTTGGAGCTGAAGAATAAGCTAAAGAAGAAAGATCTGAAGCTGTTTAAAGTGAAGGTACAGGCGAAGATGCCCTATACTAAGTGAATTAGTGGAATCTCTTGTTTCATCCGTTACAGAAGCCGAATCCACTCTTTCTTTGATTTTAGAATGTCTACTATACGCTTAAGCCGTTGGAGTGTAGCATAGGAAAGGGGCTTGGCAAAAAAGTAAAGATAGAATGCAAGCGAAGCGGGTAAGGTAGTTGGGTATGGATAGATTTTCATAATAATAATAATAATAATAGGATTGATCCGCGCAAAGTAGAGTTCCAGAGTCCTCCTATCCCATTTAATCATTAGTTTAAGCAGAAGATGCACACACGGGCCCAGTGTCAGTATCTCTGTATCTGTTGTTGCAGTAAAAAGATCTGGCTTTGCTTTGAAGTGAATGAGTTTAGTATCGTACAGAACAGAAGAAGTAAAAGAAAAAGTTAGGTACCCCGTTGCAAGTCCTGCTTTTGGTGTATTTCATGAATTCTATACCATGCCGGGACTACTGTCAAGAATTATGCCCATAGCTTATAGTCCTGCTGTAGCTCAAATCAAAGCAGTGAGTGTATAGTTCGGGCGCTTTTTACCTTTCTTGTCTTAGAAATATGGAATAAGTGGAAGTTTTAAGTTGAAGCTACTTGCTTCGGCCGGAAAAGAAAAGGAATCCCAAGTCACTTTTTTGGTCTAGGACGTACTCTTTTCTTGGTTAAGGGTCTTGTCTTGTATTTATGGAATCCACCTCCATAACCTGACTAATAACTACTTGTTTTTGGCAGGAACAAGAGAAGAGCAAGCTTATTGATTAATTCAGAGATATTGAATTGGGCCCCACATATAAAGTAAAGAGATTCCATTTCTGGATAATGAGTCGTGCCCTATATAAAGAAAGAGATTTACGTTGATTATTCAAAAAGAAATGTGATTAGTGGAGTGGGTTTGTGGATTTTATTAGGTCGTGCGTGTGGAATCATTCGATAATGTGTGATTCTTTCTATTAGTAAATGTTATATAAAGAAGATTTATGATTTAAGTATACATTAGACAGCTACCTCCATTCTGAGCTCTGTTTCATTGAATTTGCTTCATGAAAATAGGTTTAAGAGGCTCGTGATTCCACTTTGATCGTTATGGATTGGTACCAAGATCGAGTCCTGGGCAAGCAGACATCATTTGCACAGCCAGCACAGTCACAATGAATATAGCCCCGGCCCCCTTTTGAGTATTCTTTTGCTGAATTTGTATTCTTTTATTCTCTTGTCTTGTGCCTGAACCTAAGTATGTCATTGCTATGCGAGCTTGCACTATTACAGGCAGTACTTCTATTCTTTCTTGACTTATTCTTTCTTTACAGGCAGGAGGGAAGGTACTGTACTGATTCAGAGTACTACTGTTCGTGGAGTCGATAAGCTAATTCCTGTCGATGTCCATTTGCCAGGCTACCCACTTAACCCAGAGAGAGGCAGTTATGGATGCTATAAGAAAACTTAGTAATCAATTCTCTCGGTAAAGATTGAAAGATGGAACTGTGTCTCAACGGGAATGTCGATGTTTTACTACCAATCACATGTTTTGTGTGTTCGACGCGGTATGAGTACTGGAAATTATGATCAATAATTGCTCCATCAATCACCATCCACTTCTTAGAGACCTTCAGAAAACACATTTCAAAATCCATAACCCCCACGAATTAGTGGATCAGGCAAGGGGTAAGGTTATTTTGTGCAGAAAGAAAGGAAAGGGCAGCTTTGCTGCTGAGCTGGGCGCAAAAAGAGTGGGAAAAAAGAATAAAAGAATAACATAAGAATTCCGGTTTGTATAAGTTAATAGAATGTAGGAAAGTATAATAAAATAAGAATAATCATAAAAAGAAGAAGAGATAGATAGGAAGAGTCAAAGAAAAGTTATGTTTTCCGGGTTTTTAATAGCACTGGCATTTCCCTTGATAGCGAGGCCGAAACGGACTGACTTTTTTTGTTTTCCCGGGTTTTTTCATAGCCAAGTCCTTTTCCTTCATTGCTTGGGAAACAGAAATGAGATTTATGCGGAACTCCTGCCGCGTAACATTAGTAGTTACTTAGCCCCGTGTTTTTTTGTTGTGAAGTCGTTTTCCTTCATTGCTGGGGCAAAAGAAATTATAAATTTATGTTTTGCCGTGTTTTTTGATAGCCAAGGAGTTTTCTTTTCCTTCATAGCTGGGTAAAAAAGATCTATCTTACTTTGAACTTTTACTCCTCTTTCTTAGCTCCTCTCTTGAACTATCGCAAAACGTTCTCTCCACCGCCCCAAACACCTATCTGAATTAATAGGGGGACTCTTTGTCCATAGGGTCACACACAAGCAAGGGGGTCAACTACTTGTGAAGCCGGAGCTCTCGATTCATTCATCTCAATCTAATCTTTGTCAGCTCTTCTTTATTAGCTATTCTCTTAACATCTTTCTCAAAGCCCTCCGATCAAGTAGTAAAGACAAAGGGAAAGGTGGAATATAAATTCATTGTTGAGTCAGAGGAAGCATAGCAATTATAGCAGCTTAGTGTTTGAGAAGAGTGTGACTGGAGTCATAGGCCTATAAGAGCATAGCAGAAGCTTAAAGACGGAAAGTTACCCGCTTATATCAACTAGTGGAGTGAACTTATAGAAATAACCATAGGAAAGGGGTGTAATAGTAGAACTAACACAGAGTAGAATGTTGCTGATATTTGATTATCTTTTATATACTCTAAGGTTCTAAAATAAATCAATCTGGTAACTAATGCCGCCAGAGAGGCTGAGGTTCTATATAACGTCTGTCTCTTTGCTTTGTCCCTGATCCTTTCAAGCATAGATAGATAGTGGAGAATTGCCTGTTCCTGGTTTCGGCGTTAATGAGTGGGTGGGCCCCTGACCTTAAGCTTCTTCTCTTTCAAATGCATTCTTTGGGAGTTAGTTGCTATATTTACCTTTTCTTAATCTTGGAGCACAGAGAAAAGTGGATCCATCTCAAGGCTGTTACTTATAAAAAAAGTGGATCTATCTCAAGGCTGTTACTTATAAATATGACTTAGAAAGTGAGTTAATGCCTACTTAAGAATGCCATAATCAAGGAGATGTGAGTTAATGTTTTCATAGTGTTTCTATAAAGTGATGGTCGGAAGGTTTTCCCAGACTGAATCAGGCAAATCATATGTTTTGGGGGAACCATCGGCATATTCCATTGTTGCAGCTCTGTGGGGCGGTCCTTCCCGTTCATTTTGGGGTTTACTAGAAATCCCTATTCATGCCTAAAACTCCGCGGATTCTATCCAGATTAGAAAGGAAGCAAAAGATCCCCGTCATTAACAACCTAAAGCTCTGCTGATTCTATCCAGATTAGAAAGACAAGATCCCCGGCCCGCCATTCAGGAAATGCAAAGTGAAGGCTACCGAAGACTCGACCAAGAGTATCTCTACTGCCAAGGATAGGGAATTCATTATAGGCTTGTTAAAGCACCTTGGGGCGGTTTCTCATCTCACTTATTGAAGCACGGGTAAAGAATTCCAAGAGAGCAGACAGAGACAAGTGAAGCGTAGTGGCCAATAGCCAGAGGAAGACCTCCAATTCCTAATAATCCAGAGAAATCCCCTAGGCAATAGGAAGGAAAGATGATAGTTCCCCACTAGGAATATGCTAATTTTGGAAGTGAGTTTGCATTAATAACAGCCTTCGGTTGCTCAAACCGAATCACACCAACATTATGGAAGTTCCTGGATCGTGTGCTTTCTCTCTGTCTTCTCTTTCTCTTACAAGATCAAGCAAGCGAGAATCAATTCTCTTACAAGAGCAGCTCAGGCGATAATCAATATGGAAGTTGTGGGCATGAGCAATTCTTTCTAAGAATGGATTTACAGTATGAGACCTGAGATTCCCTTAAATTACTGTATGGTATGAGACAGACCCCAATTTACTGTATGGTATGAGACCTGAGATTCCCTCTGAGAATGAGATAGATATGATTGCGCTTATGGAGTGGTATGATTTATAGGAATGAGATGGATCTGATTGCGCTTATGGAGGATTCAGAGCCCATGGTATGATTTCTATACGGGGTAAAGAGGACCGAAACATGCCACTTGAAAGACTATACTGAGACCCGATACTTGTACAACATTCTTTCCATCCTGTGATTTAGATTCCATCTTTGATACTGAACCCATCCCCTTCTTTTCCATCTCATCATATTTTCGTAGTATAAAGAAAGTATAAAGAGACTCCTTTGCTTAACTTCAGTGCTTTACAGTGACCAAGTTTCGATCGATATTATCGGAGTTGAGAATCTCTCTGACAGAATTGACGCTTCGCTTGGGCGCTTCTATTATTGCATTGTCTCCTATTCGTGGCTCTATTATTGCCTCCTATTCGTGACCAGAGAAGTGTTTCGATGGTTTCTGTTCAAACTAAACTAAGTGATCTGTTAAGGAGGAAGCTCTACCCTAAGAGAGATAGCCTTCCTTCTTACTGGCCTATTGGTTAGCATTCGCTTAGCGCTTTCTTCACTTCCCAAGAAAAAGCCCATACTGCCGCTGCAACTATTCCATAGCGTGAATTCCATTCATTAGGTCTCACGACGGAGGAAAGAGGGCAGTCCTAGCTTGATTGCTCTGAGTTGAACAAGTAATGGGAGTTCGAACTCCTTCCGTTAGCGCAAGTCAAACATCCTAATCGGGGGCAGTTGATCATTCTGTCTTCAATTCTTTCTAGTATGAAACAGGAACAGGGAATTCTCCTTCTGCAGGTCCAGCCTCTTACCGTGTATAGATTGATTCGGCTTAAACGGAGAGTCAAACACCCGAACCGACCTCAACTTCAAGCTTACCCACCTTCCTTCGACTTCAAACAGAACTGCCGCTATGTGAGCACAAGCTACTAGTTCTTCGATGAAACTCAACAACTAATTCACTCTTTCTGAACTGACAACCCAACCCTAGCACCCGAAGACCAAATAAGGATTAGTGGATTTGCTTGTTTCCCGCACCCCGACTTTAAAGAATGGAGTGAGTGCATCTGTTTATAGAACTAAGTCACCTTAAACCTATGACTGCTGCCTCACTTTCTAAAGCTTCTTCTAAGGCTGCTGATTCCTCTAAATAACTGGTTACTTCTCTGGGCGCCAATACGAGATTCTCTGAGGATTCTTATCCGACTGCTTGCTTCCTTTGCCACTTACTTGCGCACAGCTTATGATACCGATCTAGCTTCTTCCCGATGCTCAACGATACTTGTTCTTTTGCCGAACCTTACTAACTGATCTTGTTCTTCTTGGGCCTGTCTTCGGTCAACAAATATGGAATGGAAAAAGAACTCTCCTGTTCGTCAAGCATTAACCGCGCTGCGCTGAGAGACTTTAGGGCAATCAAAAATCATTGAATCCTCTTTCGAGCTCCCTAACACCGAAAACAGCACTTGCTTATTACTCTTATCTTACGTTAACACAACGTCTTGCGCGCCTGCCCCTCTCCCTGAAATGACTCTAAACTCCAATGGAATAGCTAATGATGCGCGCCCTATCTTCTTCTTTCACTAGGGCCCTCGAGCTCCTGACGCGAGTTCTTTTTCATAAAACAATGTAGCTTCAATTAGATAGAAAATAAGGTAACCAAAGAGATAGCTAGCTTACAGGATTTAACAACCAGACTGGATACTCTACTCTATTACTTGGACTTTGTCTGAGCTATAGCGGCACCCGATCCCGATCTAACAAGCAACTACATAGAGGCTCTTTCAACTCCAACTCAGGATCCAGCGGACTTTCCTCTTACAACAAAAGCACCGAAACAATAAGTTTTGTTTGAGCAAGAGTAGTCAAAGAACCTACTAAAAATAAAAAAGAGGGAAGGAGTTTGTTTACTTCTTTCTTTAATAGGTGTAGGTGCTCACAAGTAGTGTTTTCAGCTCCTGTTGATTGATTCTCGAGTTGACAACATACATAGATTCCACTCGAACAGTATATTTTCCACTCGACTTTGCATAGAGGTTAAAGGGAAAGACTAGGTTAGGTCACAGAATCAGCCGCTATTGGATTTCAGAGGGTATAATTTCCTTTCTTCTCATCGAGGTTGCCTTTGTCTCTTCAAAGCTAAAAGGGATGATGCTTGAACTGGATCCTCTAAGGGTAGTTCCACCGTGTGTAAGATGCGGTAGCGTTCTCTCTACTATAGAATGATGTATTACTATAGAATGATTTATCACTAGCTGTGAGAATAGAATATCCGATGCAGTTAGCTTTCCAGGTAGTGATTCCCATTAGTTAGTTGGGTCTTTCTTCTGGAAAAGACTGCCTCCCTTGGCCATAAGGTAGTGAATGCATTGATGCAGATAAGTTGGAATATTGTCAGTGTGCCACGAGTTACTCCTTTTGTGACTCCGTTTCTCCTCGTTCATTCGTTTTGAGTTAAATCACCCGGTAAAGTGCTGACCCGCCCCTGGCTCCAGGGAAAGAAATTATTGGATTTAGGGAACGACTCCCGGTACCACGATTTAGCAGTTTTCGAAAGGTACGAAGTTTCTTTGATCCGAAGCAGTTCTGTTCTTGCTCAAGTCTCATCAGCTTCTTAAGCGGCAAGAGCTTACGCCTAAAAGATCAAGTCAGAAGGTAAAGCAAAGAGAAAGCAGTCTACACGTGAAAGCTAGGCGAACTCCAGCCTCATTTTGGGTTATATATACCGCCACGGAAAGCATTCATGGAAATTGATGCTTTTTGTGTCACAGATCCAGCTGTAACAGATCCGGAATCGCTTATACCCGCCTAGAATAGTAATAGGAGAAACTCTCCCGGGGAAGCGAAAGAGTAGTGAGGCTCACAACTTACCTACTTACTTATTTGAGTATTTTTTCGCTCCTGACCCAAGAAAACTCTCATCTGTTGGCAAGTCGAATCCCACTCTGAGTTATCGAAGGGCAAAAGATTAAATTAATGATGACTCACCCGGTCATTGGCGATGAGATAAAGGCTCTTGCACGGAAAGCGACTCTGGCAAGAGCGGATTCCCTCACCTCACTTTTGGAACCAGAAAGTAGGCCTTACCCTAGCTAGATTCACTCCCGGATTTGATTTGAACGAGGAATAAAGTAGGTCTGTCTTTTTGACTTAATATTCCACTAATAGCCGTCCTTTTAATCATGCAACTTTCTATCACAGGAGCTGAAAGCATTCGTGATTTGATCTTCTTCTATAAGAGAATACAATAAGATAATAGAATATGTTAATATGTTTGTGATTCAATCGATTCCTACTCTTTTGTACCCTATACTCACTCCCTCGAGCTGGGTAATCCAAATGCCAGTCTTTTCTTCGGGCAAATGAACCTAAGCGAGCAACCAAAGGCCTAACCACCAACTGAAGCAGATGAATTAGCTCTATCAGCCTAGCACCCATTCCTTCAAACTTAAGAACAGGCGCATCTCAGAAGGAATTTGAACTTGCTCCGGACTCAACAAGCAGGGGAACTCGACAAGCACCCGAAGAAAACAAACGATACTTATTAACTTAGCGACCTCGACTTGAACACCATCTTTCTTGCTTTAAGTATATGGAAATTGAATCTTACCAATATCTATACCTATACCTTATTGCATTTGCATCCATCTTTAACAAGCGCGTGAGGAGCTTCGGATTCTGATCTCTACGACTTCACTCGAACAGAAAGAAAATATGATGGCAATTCTCGTCGTAACACCCATGTGAAACTCCTCTTATTAAGAATTCCCTATCTTGCCCGATTAACTGCTTAATTTCATCTTTCTTGCGCCGAGTATCTAAGGTAGGATTTTGCAACAACTCCCTTTCTTTTAGCCGAGTCAACAAATACGGAAAATGGAAAAAAGAACTCACCCCTGCCTATGAATCATGAACTGACGAGCTCACTGACCCTAACAGTAACTAACGCGAGCAGCTCATCTCGCTACTCATGAATGGAAAAATGACTTTCTTTCTCGCCTAGTATATAATGGGTGATTTTCAACTTCCTTTCCTTCCCGTAAGCGCACAACATCCTTCAGAGCTCAACTCAACTGGACCTCAGTCAACTAATACATACTTATTTGAGTCTATCGAGCTAAAGTATAGAGGAATATTACCTTTATGCAAGTATATAGAAATATTACCCTTACTAGACAATACTGGCATGGCACTGCTGATTCCTATGATCCTGCTTTTCATCTTGATTCTTCTTCCTCGACTTCTACTATAACTACACTTTTGCAGGTCTTGCAGCTGACTTGCAAACAAACCGGCAATGAATAAGCTTCAGATCTATCTTATGGTCCTAATTCCTCACCTGCTCCTTCGTCTGCTTCAACACAATCACCAGTCACCTCTCTTGCAGACTTAGATACAACAACTTGAGCAGGAACTGGCTATTCTGCATCAGATGATATTTATCCCGAACCAGTGGATTCTCTCTTTCATCGACAAGAAAGGTAAACCGCCCCCATCCCGGAGCAAGTCCAGATGTAGCATTGGCTAATGGGAGTTCGTCGTTAGTTGTTCGTTTTTTTCTTGTGCTGCTAATTAGAGTGGAGTTCCGTTCGCCTTCTTTAAAGTGAGTCAGGAGTAAGCGATGCTCCATTGTTACTATATTATTTATATGCTATAAGGCGTTTTATTGTTTCGTGCGCCTATTCTATTCGTGTTCGTCAATTACGATATTCGTCTTCTTAAATTAAAGTAAGCTATGCCGTCTACTCTTAAAAGTCCGCAATAATAGGTGAGAGTTTAGGGTAAAAAGTGGTTGCTTGCGTTATATAGCATTACTAGGGAAAGAACGGATTTCAACGTAGAAATGACCATAAACCAGTTCCCAACACGATTATACTAGTATTCTTAGTTATTATATGATTATTATATGATTATTATATTGTATGTATTATTCTTATTACTTATTGTATGTATTAGTATATTATATTATATTATGGTTATTATTGGAACATCACTTAGGCAGTTAACCAATAACGAATCAAAGCAGTCAACCAATGGAAGAAGAAAAGAAGTTAACCAATACATCGGCACAAGCACACCTACCCTAGAGCTACCATGTGACCAATCATTCTCAGACTCAGCGCTCTCGTCTCGGTCAGTCAACGAACGGTCGGGTCGGTCCGGTCGGGCAACCCCAAATTGTAAAGTGAGAGCTCGTTTCTTATCGTAACAGCATCCAGTCTTAGCATAGCATCACACAGTCTCCATGAGTATATCCATTAACTCAGTCATCGTACATCCTTCGCTTCGGAAGTACTTTCAACAACTTTTTTGTTCAAGGGGCATTCTCATTCTGCGGGTGAAATAGTTCACAGCCTCCAAGGCAAATGAGTCATTCTTGAAGCAGCTAGGCTCATTCTGAAGGTGACATCAACAATTCTCATGTGTGTGTGTGGCGGGACCTCAGTCTTTTCGTAGCACTATTCGTTCTGTGGGGACCCGTGTGGTGAGCGGAAAGGCATGCCTGTGTGAGCGGTATGCTCCTCTCGGGATCATCTCTCATTCATAGTAATAGCAATAGCAGCACAGCAGCACCATCAAATGAGTCTTTGTCTGGTTCTATTTGAATCGCCGGGGTTAATTGTTCGTTCGTTGGTGCATCGAAGGAAGGCGCCTAATTATCTCATTCATAGCAGCACCATCCCATACGTATCGGGAGAACCAACATAAAATCAATTCCTCGGGCTAAGGTAAGGGCGGACCGTCCCATATGCTTTGGTAGAAACTTAGGGCGGACTACTACCAATGGTATAACCAAAGAAAGGGCAGGGAGGACATCCAATAGGCGACGGACAACGTAGATCATTAACCCATGCGTAGATGGTACTTCGGGGCGGCATAGAATGCATCGTGGAGCTACCATTCACTCGTGCATCAAAGGTAAGAAAAGATAACACCCAGGATTCAAGGATGCGCCAACCTCACGACTCCGAGACAGAACTCTTCAATATAGAATCTCTTTTGTGGTTCGTTAAGGTCGGTCAGTTCAATCCTATCTTTTCTGTTTCGGTAAGGCCTGTTGGGAGTGTGTAGGCGCCCGGGAGACTTCCTTCATCTGGTTGAATCACAGCACAGGCTTCTGAGTGAAACACAGGATCGCCCCGCCCTGGTTGAATAGAGGAGAGCACAAGCAAACGCGTTGAAAGCCTTAGCAGCGGTAGCTACAGCCTAATTATCATATACTGTATAAATAGAGTATTTCAAGTGCATTTAGAATATATTTATTCGTGGTTTGCTTAGAGGTGTGCACTACAGACTAAAGGGCGGGAGCGGAAGAACAACACAACAAACCTCCACGGGGAATTGGAGTATATAGTATCAGTTTCAAAGGCAGGAGAGTGGCACTCCCAGTTGTAAGTTTGATTATTGTTAGTAACGGTTCCGTTCGAGTATGCCCTAATTCGATTGTTGATATCAGTAATCATCTATTTCTTATCTCGTGGGGAATATCTTAGAAGCAAGAAAGTCAGTCGCTAACCCACGGGCAAGCATGCAAGGGGAAAATACTCTCTTTAGATAAAGTAGTAGCAACATCAATTTCGGATGAAACGCTTATAGGCTACAAATCATGCTTTCAATAAATAATTCCACTAGTGTTGACAAGGATAGACTAGTTTACTTCAATGCTTTCTCTTATCATAAGGAAATAAATCAGTACGTATAAGATCTTAAACACATAACTTAGACTTCCCCTACTGCTGCCAGCTTAAAAGCAGCCCTGCTTCTTAATACCCTGTCGATGAGTCTGTCACTACCAACTTTCAAGCTAAGCTGACACTCCGGTCCATGGGTTTTCAATTAACTAGAGCGGGGGCCCGGCACTACAGTTTTTAATTCTTAAATGACTTATTATGTTTTCGTAAAATAATGCAACCATCAATTCATGTATAGTAAAGTAAGTCATGTATAGTAAAGTCAGACTATTTGTATTGTATGTATTATACGTGAACTAAATAAGAAATATGAGATGAGGGCAGTTTTCAATTAGGAATCCGAGTAAGGAAGAATAAGTCCAGCTCTGGTGAAGAGAAAAGAAAGACCTAGCTTCAATGGAAATGCTTTATTTGTTGAACCCAGCTTAAGCTTAATTGAGAGTGTACTTGCCTTGGTATTCCTTGACAGAGATTCTGATCGAGCAGTCCTCCTAGGCTTCAGTTCGGTGTATAGATAAAGAGTTCGGTGTATAGATAAAGGAAAATAGGCCATCACTTGCTCTTGCCCCTGTTAGTCTTGCCGCTGCTTTAGTACTCGTATCCGCTCTTTGAAAGAATACAAAGGACATTAGCTACCCAGAGAACACTAAAGTGATTCAAATCATTGAACTGCACTCGTAAAAGCCTGCGGGTAAGGTTAAGAGTATGTGGTTTAAAGATTTAGGGATCCAGATAGCTTGTTAGCGATGACATCCATTACAGGGGTCGAGAAGCTCTACCGATACATATTAACGATAAGATCCTATTCCTCTTTTACCTAATTCAAATACCGAGACCGAATCGAGTTAGCTTAAGCCATGTCTTTACTAAACTCAACAATTATCGCTATCTCAGAGCAGAGGGCAAGTCTAACCCCACAAGCACAGCTTTACTACTTTCAATCTCCTAACAAGGGGCTTTAACACCAACCAACATCGCTTACTTAAGTCATCATTGAACTAATACAAACCCAGAAGAATTCAACTCTTAATTCAGGACTTATAGAACCCCCACAAACTAATAATTTCAATTTCACCTATTTTGTTTTCTCTCTCTTCTTGCGCATATCTAATCTAGTAGGAAGGAATGGGTTGGGTGGAAAACTCTCTTGTGCTACTCCTGAATCACAATTGAATCGATCTTTCGTATCCTTTCGTATCGAGTACCCTGTATAGAAACTTTACAATACAAAGACTGCATCCCTTTTGTCCCGACCCTTTTAGTTCATCATTGAATTGTATACATCCTCTATTGCACCTGGTACTGGTATAGATTGGAATGAGTATAAAGCATCTTATTCTTTACCTGCACCTGCTCCATCTTCGGCTTCTGTATCTGTTTAGGCTTATGTATTTGTTATAAGATGAAAGTTTAATTGCTGCTTCTGATCTCGTAGACATTCACTTTGCCCCCTGACTGTATACTTAATTAGCTAACGTAGAGCTCACTTGAGACTGCACTCGCACCCTAGTGTCTAGGATTAGAGACTCTCACTTCGATTCAACTCGCACTAGGATTTCGACTTTTACACTGATCTGATTCACTTACCTAGACTCTTTATCTAGCTAGAAGATACCGCTGAGTAGGTCGAGATGAGCTTATGGATACCAACACCCGTCGTATACAAGGTCACTGAGAAAGCGACTTCGACCACTACAAGGGGGAAAGCAAATCACGCAAAGGGAAGGGTAAAGCCAAGCAAGCACTGCGAAATATGAAGTTGGAAACTCGGGATTGAACTTCCACTGGTAATTCATAAGCTTACTTTCGAGCACAAGGTTATAAAACCCAGTAAAGACACTCAATCTTCTGTTGCTGATGGAAATAAAGAAACCCCTATCTTCCTTCCTACCCAGCTCCAAGTTAAAGTCCCTTATTGCGCAGCTTCATTCCCCATATCGGGGTAATAGAAGCACCAGTTCCATAGATCCGTGGTTGGGGCGTTCAGTCCAATCTTTATTATTCTCTTTAGCACCTTTCCGAGCACCTAGCGCGTATAATAGAATGGTTCACCTTCAGAGCAGAGATATAGGTTCGGGCAGGCGGAAGTAAACTCTCGACAAGCAACTACAAATGCAGTTTTCGGGAGCTCCAGTAGGGAGTTAGTATGAGTCATTAAAGTAACGAGGGTCAGCTACTTATCCCTTCCTTTTTCACTTTTCTTCTATAAATAATAAGTGCACCTACATTCCATTCAACAAGTACAGAGTGACAGATGCAACTCGAACTCGACTTTCAGATTCTGCCCCGACCTAAACTTCAGTACTTTGTAGGGTATGGCATCAAAGCCAGTAAAACACAGGACTTGTAACAAAAGTAAGTAAAACACAGGACTTGTTGCAGAAGCAGAAGCACTAACACCAATAACAGAAGCATAAGCAATAGAAGAAGCAGTTAAGTATCTAGGAGCGATCGATTCTTAAAGTTGTGTGCGGTTCCTCAGGTCGAGGAAATGCAAATAGAGTGATTGTTGGTTAAGTCTTAGAAAGAATCTTAGGTGAAGTCGTTAACAGCAATAGGTTCTGTTCCAATTTACAGTGTTGGGGACTCGAATCCTACAATTGCAGACAGAATAGAATAATCAACTGCTGAAGCTAGTGCCAGTTGTATGAAGCAGGTGCTTACTATGATGGAGTTTGCTGGCGAAAGAGCTTATTGGTGGAGCTGGGTTCAGAGCAGAGGATAGGACTTACTTTTCAGCGGGAACAAGAGAATCAGCTGTCTGAGCAGAATCATATGTTACAAAAGAGAAGAAGCTGTATCATAAGCAGAATAATTGCCAGTGATTGTTGAATATATAAGATAAGATGCTGTGCAAGGTCAAAAACAGGACTTGCTTAGGACTAAATACTTACGCTACATGGCTTTAAGAATAGAAGGTGGGCACCCACCCCTAGAAAGTAAAAGAGTCGAAAGAAGTAGAAGATGGGCACCCCTAAACTCCAAAGATCATAGGCGCACCCTTGACTATATCATTAATGAAACTGACTTTACTATATCATTAATTATTCTACTGGAACCAATTATCATATAATGAGTAGTTACACAGGACTCTGGACTCAACAAGTGGAGTTGGAGGCAGAATCCAAAAGAAAGGAAGCAGCGCCAGCTGCAGTAAATAGGTATAGGTGTTCTTACTCTACGAAAAGCAGTGTTGTCTCCAGCTCAAGACCTCTGTGTTACTCCGCTAAAGGCAAAAACTGCTTGCATTGACTTATCGTTTGCAGGTTCCCCGTTGAAGGTTCTGCTGCTGGGTGGGCACTGTCAATTTCTCTACTGTCAACTAGAACTCGCCGACTTGGAGCTAGAGTACCGGCACGGGAATCCTCTCTTATATACATCAAGCCAATCACCTCTTTCTACAACAGGGGAAGGAAGACACTCCCCTCATTCGCTCTTCCACTGCCCTGCCTGCAATGCCCTATGCTTTCTTGTTTTAAACTTTCACTTGCTAGGCCGTATTCCCATTCTGCTGTATCCCTAATTGTGTCAGTACAACTCTCCTGTCTTAAGGAATCCAATCCCAGAGTCAAAGAAATAAACTAATTAACATAATTCTGATGATAAGCAAGAAGAGAGGCTCTAATTGAGCTAGTAGTCGAATAGAAGACATACAAAAGGCATAGAATTGAACTCAGAATAAAGAACCCTAGTAGAAGAAAGAGGGTACGAACACAATCCAGTGATCTAGTAAGAAAACTCACTCCTATTGGAATTGAACAAGCAACAGGAATACAAATACTAACCTATGGAACTAAACAAAGGGAATCGAGCAAGCGAGTCAAAGAGGAACATAGGAGTAAAGAACACAGCTGAGAACTACTAGATGAGAACTAGTACTTAGGGACTTAGCCCACAAACCAACTCCGCCTTTCCTGGCAACTAGTCTGTCTTGCTATCCTTTATCCGACTCTGCATCTCTGCTTTTTCTGGCTATTAGGCTTGCTATCCTTGCTTTCAGCCTATAAAGCTCATACCTTACCTTGTAGTAGGGAATTGACTACTGCCTAACAGGAATGGAACCAATGCTCGTCTCCTTACCCGGGTTATCAATTCTATATTCTGTGCTTTACTCTTATACTTATGTTGCTATTAGTTGAGAAACCATACTTGTTCCGCTGAGCTATCTTCCATATTCTGATTTTCTTCTTGTAATGCTTATAGCTGTCTTTATTTCGAGTTTAGGTATGTGATACGGCCTTATACCGGAGTTGGGAGTTTGGAAACCACAGAGTAAGCTGAGAGCCCGGCGAACTAGGTTGGTTGGCAAGAGAAGGGGGCGATAAGGAGATCAATTGTATTATGTAAGTAAGGGTTTTATTGTACTAGGGTGGAGCGCCTATTGCTTGGCTTTGTATGCTTTTATTCGGGGTGTTGGATAGCCAGTCCCACATGTCATACGCCTCATCGAGCTTAGAATTCCCCTTGGAGCCTATACAACAGAAGCGTCAAAGTGAAAGCGGTGCTAGTAAAGTATTGATTACGATAAGCAGTAAGGTAATATTGATAGAGACAAGTCAGAATCTAAGGGCAGTCTCATAATTAGTAAAGGAATACTCGAACAAACAAGTAAATCTGAGATAAAGGAACTTTAGGCTTTAGGGCAGGAAGGAGCTATAGGGCAGTAATTGAAGTTTGGAAACAAAGAAAGGTAGCCTCATTAGACAGCATCGGATTCTTACATTAGTAGTAAAAGAGAAGTACCAGCTCAATCCCTAGTAGAAGTTAGTTAAGCCCGAGAGCCTGTATAGCATTAGAATGATACCACATCAGTATTATAAAGAGCCACATTAGACCCAGGACGAAAGCAAGCAGCTAAAGAATAAAGGTGAAGAAAATAAGGCTAGCAGGCAGGGGATAGAAGCTAAGAGATTTTGAAGCAAGAATAGAAGAAAGTGTAGCTAGGCTTATAGCGGTAGAGATAGTTTGAAGCAAGTAAAGTAAGAAAGAGAAACAGGCTGAGTCCCCAATTTCTTTCTTGTTAACGGTGGTTCACTTCCTTTTTCTGGGTGAAAGAGTAAGAACCAGGGAAGTAATACTTTATATATGGGGGCATTGATTGAGGTGTAAGTGGTGTCTTGGTGGTACGTACGATCGCATACAAGAATAGGGTCCAGTCCAACTGGTGATAAAAACACGGATATCTCACATGGGCCCTACGCTACAAGAGAATCGACTAATGCACTACCAACTGCTACTAGCCTCTACACTGATATCCCTCGCTTGAGTTCTGATGCTGATGCCTTCAACTCGGAAGCTCAACGCTAATTCTTCTATCATGCCTTGCTGCGGATAAAAAGAATTATTGATTTCCCTCGTTCCGAGCCTTATGCTTACATCGGCCCAAGCCTTATTGATCTAGTAGGTACATCCGCATCTATGTAATGCCTTGAAACCCGAACCATTGCTTACTTTTTTGCTTTCTTTTGCTCTTTATTCTTAGAAACTCCCTTCGCTGCTGCCCCTACTGCCCTCAATGCTTTAGTTCAATTGTTAGGCTTAACTTTACAACCTTAGAGCATGACTTCCCCTGATTCAAATCGAATATTCCCGCTTCCAAGCGCCCCTATCTACTGCCTATAAGTATTGCTTTCCCCCCTCACAAACTAGTAAAGTACCCTACTTGTTCATCATTACAGCAACCCGAACTAGGAGCTACGCCTGCTATTGTTCTATCAGGTTCTACAACCGCTAACTACTAGATGAAATTAATAACTAACGGATCCAACTCGGAACTCTAATACCTTAACCAAAAAAGGGGAATGAAACTACCATATCTAGGACCCGCACCACCAAATGTGAGAAGAAACCTAGTGCTAACAGGACTTGTGCCCCCAAAGATAAGACTGACTTTACCACCCTGGAGCTTTGCTCTGGCCGGAATTACATCTATTAAGTAAGAAAAGAACACAGCTACCGCCAATTAGAATAAAAGACGGAAGTTAGAATACCGCGCCAAGAAACACACACTCCGAAACTCATGTTTATCATTCCACATTGAACCTATAAGCCTACTACTCCTCTTTTGCTCCTAGCCTGCCTATACCCTTTATATCTTTGCTCTCGTTCTGATATCGCTGCCAGCAGGACTGTATCCACTACAGAAAAAGACTGTTGCTACTTACTTAAATATTCTATCTTATAGTACAGAAATAAATTAGTATTTCGAGTACTTTTGATTAGTATGTTTGTTAATTGAGCCACTGCTAATGAGGATGGAGCTGTTGACAAATAGACTACACATGTGACAAAAACTATAGGCTGAAGCTGCTTTAGATCAGACTAATTGTAAGAAAATCCACTTTTTGATAGATAATCCTACCAATTGCCCGAAAGCTAATATACTTATTGTCCTATCTTATAATGAGGGAAACCTACTTTCTTTTTGATAGACTTTAACTTAAGAAAATATACTTTTGATAGAAAATCCTACCAATTGTCCTATCTTATAATGAAGGAAACCTACTTTTTGATAGACTTTAACTCGATTCGGGGAATCGGTAGGCTTTTGTTGATGTTTGGTCCACCTTTCATTCTACCTGCCCGCCCTTCCGTTGGTCCACGAAGACTAAGTTTATTATGCCCGGGGACGGAGTTGCTGTACCATAGCACAGACTGATTGGGAACACTGAATGATTGGTAACATGGGCATAGTAGCTCACAGAATGATTGGATGCACCGCCGAACGAACAGAGGTATGCTCGTTGACTGACCGAGACGTGGTCCGCTAACAGACTAATTGATGCGACTTTCGGAGTAGGTGATATTACTTGAATAATGATTCCCTGGCCTGGCTTACTCTTCTAGTTATTGGTCGGTCGCATTCCTGCCTGTGAGTTAGAACCCGGCTTTCCTGTATCTTTGCCCAGCGCTACTGTCTTACATGCTTTAGCTACTGCTTTGGCTTTGATTTTTGTATTTGATTATGAAATTGAGTATTCCGTTAAACGTTATCTTATATAATTGAGAATAAAAACACTGTTAACAAGGTCAGCGTTTAAGGCCAAGCTAAGAGACACGTATAATGTGGAAAGAACGGAACGGAACCGCTCTGATAAACAGCCCATACGCCGCCTAAAGCCTGGAACTGCTTTCTCCCATTCTTTGACTCCTCCATATCTACTATACTTGCTTTTAAGAAAAACTAGCGCCCGAGTCTACCTTTACTCGCTTTTAGCCTTCCCTTGCTTGCTTTTGTTTTAGTCCCTAGTTGCAAACTTGCATTGCTTTGTATGACTTTTTGATTGCTGATTCGGATTGTAGTTACTGATTTGGATTCTAAGGCTCTTTCCTGGCATACTTGCTTTTAATCCTACTGCACTCGCTGTCAAGCTGTGTATCCACTGAGGTATGAAAAAAGCAACCACTAAAATAATATACTATTCCTTTCTTTGACTCTTCCGCCTACCGCTCTGGTTCTTCCACGAACATGCTTTTCGCCTTCTAGTACTTTAAATAGAAATAGGTTCTGCATCGGTTAAGTAGCATATCAAGTCAGCGATACGTAAATCAGTGTCAAAGTATCCATTTGAAAGTCCAGCTCGATAAGCAAAGGTTTATTCGTTAATGTCCACGACCTACTTTCTTTCCTCTCTTGCCTGTGAGCCAGCTCATAAATTCGCTGCCCTGCCATAAGCCCATAAACAAACCAGTACAGTAGCCGCCTTCAAGTAGTAAGTAAAAGAGGGGCGTGAGACTGAATGTGACAGACACCCCATAGTGAATGAACCGGTGCACTAACGAATAACAACGACTACTTAAGAGAACAACCATTTCTTAGCAGACTTACCTACTGCCCAATGATCCAAGTTAGAATAATGAAGTGGACTTAACACCCGGCACAAGAGCTATCAAGAAAAGAGAATAACAACTACAGTTTTGGGACTGTTTATTACTCTAATGACTCTAGTAAGCTGCCTAATAAACTAGAGTAGAAATTACCATATGATAAATATAAGTTAGAGGAATACCTAATTGAAGAATCAAACAAAGCAGTAGAATACCCGGCGAAGCAATAATGAAAGTAAGGGCAGTGAAGCTGCTTTATGAGCTGGAGCTGGAATGGGCTGCTGAGCTGGTATGAGTATTCTTATTATTATATTATATTATATGATTATTATGATTATAGTATGATTATTCTTTTATCATAACAAACCGTACCTACATGATATTCTTTTACTTAATCTTAATCCAGTAGTCGATTTGAGGACAATAAGTATATTTTCGTATTACTTATTAATGGTATGCTTAGCTCTGTTTTCAGGAGAACCCGACTCGCCTACTCCACCGCCGAAGACAGGACTCGTCGATAAGAACAACTACAAAACTAATTATTGGTTTTGATTATGTAAGTTGCAAAAGAGCTCTTCTCTTCTGTTTACCTCGGAGTTGAATTCCATTCTCAAACGTTACAGGAAACCATATTCCACAATTCGAACTTTAGCCTTGACGCTGCGCCTCTTTAAGAATAAGTTGAAGCTGTTTCAAGATCAGAAGCAGTAAGATCATCTGCAGGGAAGGATAAGAGGCTAGGAGGTGTTGCAGTAAGTGGTTCAGGACAATGAGTTTCATCGTGTGGTTCAGCAATCTAAGTTATGGTTGAATTCCCCGTTCCCCCGTTGCCCAACTTTTCTTACGGGATAATTGCCTGTTTGTTGTTGCACTCTGTCTCGCCAATCCTGTACGTGCTCTTAACCCACCTTAGTGCTCTCTTTCGTGAAAGTAAGAATTCCATTACACCTAATATACGTTAGTTATCATTCCACGACAGATACGTTATCATTCCACTATACAGGTATGTTATCTGGGGCATTGAGTTATCTTGCTAATAGTATGAGTTTAGTATAAGGTAGGTACTACATCTAGGGCATGTATACTACTACAAGAGTCATGGAAAGGACAGTCCAAGGATCATAAACAGGATAAGAGACGGAAGCGCATATTGTTGTTGGCGACAAGTATATTTCTGTTCGAGTGGAATCCGTTTGTCGACCAGAATAAACTGATAGTCCTGCTATAGCTCAAAGTCGTAGAAGTCATTGTCCCGCAGTAGCTCGTAGGTTGGATGGAGTATGGTTGACATGACAGGTGTAGTCGTGGAGTTCTGTTGCGGGTAGCTTTGCCAAGATAATAATATAAGTCAGAATGCCCAGATGAAGCAGTAAGCGGGAGGGAAAGAGGAGTTATTGCGGAAGAATCTCTTCTAGTAGTTGGAAATGATGTTTATGTTCGACTGAAATCTGTATCAGCTGCAGGCGGGTCTGATGGTTCGGGGGTGCAAGTGGTTCTTCTGTTTCTGCTTCCGCGCTCGATGGAGTCAATTAATACGGTAGGTAGGGCGCTAACAGAGTTTGTTGAAAAGACGGGTGATGTTCCACTCATTTCTTTTTTCTTGCTCTTGCATAACATAATATAGACCTACAGAGCGGTAAACAAACGGAGCATATCTAACCTCTGGCTTTTCAAGCTTGGGAACCAGAAAGCGCATCTGTGTCCTGAATAAGGCCTTTTTGCTAACGCTGGTAAACTCCTCTATTTACTTACCCTCTTTCTTAGCTCTTTGTTAGGCTCTTCTAATGCATTTGTAGCCTAGAAAGACTTGCTCTTGCCCCAACGTTAGTGGAATCTTTCTCGCCTAGCATATAAATAAGTAAGTAAAGAAATAGCTTATCAGAATCCCGTACATGAGCAGGACTCTAATATCTCTCTTATCTTGCTTACTTCCTACCTTTCTACTACTTCTTTCTTCTTTTAACTGTTTTTATTCTATATGGCGAACTTTATTTCATTGCCTTCTCAAGCACCTCGTATTCAATGCGCACATGAGGTTAAGGCTGAATCAAACTTATTTCTTTCTCGTTGTTGACTGTTAACTAATAAAATGAATTGAATGAACAACTTCCATAAAGGACAGACAGAATGCTTAGCCCACGTAACTACAACAGCAGAGCCCGGGGCAATAAGGTAATTATTTTCCTTCTGCCTCTCCCGCTTCTGAATCCATTCCTTTCTTTATTTAAAGATTCTAATGTTTATGAGACTACTCCTCTTTATTGATTGAATCCTGGAATCCCTATTATAAGTCGAGTTTTACGCTTTTCCTTTCTTTTAGTCCGAATGAATTGCCTACTTTCAGGTTTGATTATTACTTATTCGTTAGTTGCTTGTCCAGTATTAGTAGCGAGTTGAGTTGTTTATCTATTATATTATACCCATGTAAATAAGAATAGCATGAAGGCGGTTAGTTTCTAATAGAATAAGTCGTAATTGAACTAGTGCCTCTGAGACCGATACTGCTACTATATTAATAAGACTAAGCTCTGCTGGCCCAGCGCAGCAGCTCAGCAACCAGCTAAAGCAGCCCTTGCTTAATATCATATCATTACTCTCCTTTGTCTTAATATCATATCATTACTACCCTTTGTAGGAGTTGTTAGCCTACCCTGCCTTACTCTAATTCCCCAGTTACTGACCCGGCCGGATCTTTGTTATCCTATCTATTAGCCTGCCCTTGTCGAAATTTCATTCTCAAATTGCTTGTTTGAAGTCCACCTCCCCTTTCCTAAAATCCGTATTGCACCCATTAGCCTGTGTCCCTTTAGTTAAGTGCAGTCATATTCTTCTACTAACAACAATTGAACCACCACTCATGGGACTTATGCTCTATAAACTCACTCTCTCCCAGCGGAACTAAAACCTTACCTAGTTAACAAGTATGTAACTCCAGGCTCTAGGGCTGTTACTCCTTACTTAAATGATTCTACTTGTTCCTGCCATCCTTCTTTCCGGAAACGAAATCCTATCTATGCTCACCTATGAGCCCTCCTGTATCTTAAGTACGGATCTACTAACTACCACCTATAGGCTTAGACTCCTTTTTCTTATTCTCCAATTGATGTAGCGAGTTCGGTATTACCCTACATCAGACTAGGCCTGTCACTACTTAATCTAAGGCTTTCTTTGCTTTCATTCCTCGGCTACTGAGCCCAATCGTTTATCTTAGTCTAAAGAAATCAATCAGTACGGATAAGATCTTAACTCTCTGCTTGTGTTCTGTAACTAACAAGTTGCATTCCTCAACTACTTAGCTCCATTCTAAAACTACTTACTTCCATTCTGAAACTAGCTTTCCATCCTGAAAGCAGGGGGAGTGGTTTAGGTCTTTGATTCTGACTAGCACTTGTTTCAGTCTGAGTACCTAGAGGACACAGGCAGAGAAGACTTAATAAATAGGAAAGCGGGCAATCGGTTGTAAAGAGGGGAATCGGTTGACTTCCCAACTACTATCTATGACATCACATGACTAGTTGACTTCGGGCTTACTACTCACTCCTGACTGAGGGAAATCGGTAGGCTAATGACTTTACTATAGCTGTACTATAGAAGCGGATAATCGGTGGGAATACTACTAGACTACTCTACTACTACTGAGGGGAATAAACATGGGAATACAGGATTAGCTGCCGGTATAAGAGACTCGAAATGCCCCTAACATAGATGGAACCACTACCCATCTTACCTTCACTGGGAATAACCCTAGCTTTGTTGCTTCTTAGATTAAGTACGGCTCTGCTTGCTTTCAAACTCCAATTCTACAATCCAATTCTTCCTTTTATCCGTTTTTCCACTCAAAGGTTCAACTAATGTCTCTTCTTCTTCAGTGCCTTATTACATTTGCATATATTATAGAATCACCCTTCAGTGCCTTATTACATTTGCATATATTATAGAATCACCCTATAGTGCCTTATTACATTTGCATATATTATAGAATCACCCTATAGTAACGTAACGATGAGACTGACCCCGCTAACAAGGCATTCAACCACTGCTAACGGGGCCGCTCCCGGGCATGTCTTTCCTGTCTTTCGGGCTTGCTCCACTCAGGTCCAACTTATATTGCTTCATCCTATTCAACTTATATTACTTTATCCTATTCTTTGACTTACTTATTGGGCCTACTCTCCTTACTTATCCATCGTTTTAGTCTCGCATTCCTGGCTATAGGCCTACATCCACTGACCGCAATACTGATTGCCCTCTGCTTGTTTTCAAACTGGAACTCCCGCTTCCATGCCTCTACTTATTTGTATATACTCATGAATTGATGTACCTACTCATTGGTGCATTGGTTGACTGCGTAAGGTATCTCATTGGTGCATTGGTTGACTGCGTAAGGTATATTCTTATAAAATAATGATACAAATATAGAAGGAAGTATGCTGGTCTACAATACAAGACAAATAAGATCAATAGAAAGAATTTGACCCACAACGGGGAATTGCACACATGCCCTATATCGACCATGAAACCCTTCTTCAAAGTAACAGCATTCCATTCAGTCCGAAAGGAGCATCAATAAGTATTTCGCAATGGTTCTATTGGTTAATCACACCTCCTAGGTCATTATTAAAGCACCAGAACACAAAATAGTCTTCCAAAGTGGTACCGATAGTTCTGTGAGCGCGGTCATTCCATACGTCTGTGGGCGTCCATCCACTCATGCACTGGTCGAAACAAAGCAAAGGGCAACTACACTCTTATATATACGTCAACATTGTTGTTGTTGTTAGGTGGACATAATCATTATTGGACCACGGGTGCCCGTACTTCCTCGACCAGTTCTATTGACTCCAACCTTACGTACATCCATTCCATTTACTCTACACTGTGATTATTGTTTTCAATGTCAACAACTATATCTATGCTCCTTAAAACATCTGCAGTAATCACTAATCTAATACAAACAGAAACTTCCGCTCTTATAAGGCTTACGCGAACATCACTTTCATCTAATCTTGGTTGGAATACTGATCATAGCAACGAACCACGCCTTGAATTCCATAGTTGTAGTTGCAAACTGACATCGCTTTACCTGATTCTTAATACCCCCCTTCCCTGATAGCTAGCTCTTAACTTCAAACAAATAACTCGTTTTTAGCTGGGTAACTGTTCTTTGCATTGCACGGTAGGTTCGTTCACGCATCAGTCTGTGATCGGTCATTAACTCTGTCAACGAACGGGGTCATTCATCGAGGTGTGATCAACGTTGACGCATCGTCGGTGGGAGCAACTGGTCGAGAGGCCAGGCCCAGGCCGCTACACTCTTTTGGAACCGGTGTCATTCCTGCTAGCAGTAATTGCATCCCTGTTCTTTTAGTAGTAGTTACATCCCCGAGCGAATACTATACTAGTGGAACTAAAGAACGAAATCAAGTAGGGCAGGCCCCATACTTCCCGAATCCTTATTCCTTTCTTACGTACCTTTCAGAGCACCATACCGAGTATAATACAATAGTCAACTTTCTGAGGGGTTCGGGTCCATTCTTTTATCTTATGCTTCGAGTCTAGGTTCGAGTTGGATTCTTTATTTCCCAGTTTCGAGTCGACTTCTTCTGATACTTTTTTATTGTACTGCATCTTTTGATTATTGAATTATGATATTTGATTATTATTTATCGAATTGATTGTTTCATTAATTAAATAAGTGTAATAAGAGAATTAATTGTTTCATAAGAGAATCTAATTGTTTTGTTTTACTCTTCCGCTCCATTAGCAGTCCGCCATCCTATTTATTACTGGATGGATTCTTTCGCTACTAAGTTTTTATTTCTATGCTCCGCCTCCGGTACTACTCTACTGTTAATACTCCCTTTCTTTATGGTGTAATTCCTATATACTATCCTATTGTACTATAAAAGATTGAAGTGAAGAAGCGGAAGAGAGATCAGAAGCCCTTAGAACTACTCTGAGTATAACTTATTGTATTACCTAATGCACTAGATCATACCTGCATACTTATATGCTTCATTCTTCTATTTAGTCTCATTGTGACTAGTCTCTTGTGAAAAAGCAGGAATCCGATTTTTAGGTAGGGACAAATTGATAAAATGAAAGGCGTAAGCAGCCTTGGATCGGTTATAGCTTCAAGAGGGATTGATGCCTATTCCCTGGATTCTGAGTCCCTGAGCTTGGATTCCTCCCGTTGGTTCTGCACTGATCCCAGGCTTTACTCTACTTTTTTCACTGCTACTATTGTCGCAGGCGAAGAAACTAACTGCTGCCTAACAGGAATGGAATTAACAAATAGGAAATCAAATACTACCTAACAGGGCTTTAACTCAAAAAGGGAGTCTAGTAATGGCAAGATTGATGTCGCTACTAAAAATAACCGAATCACTAACTGGGAGACTAACCCAATAAAAAGAAAGGAATTAGTGCTCCGCCTATCCTGTCCCTTATTCCTATGCTTCCGAGCCTTATTCTCTTTGCTTTCATTTCGCAATGAGTACTTTTAATACTTTAACTTTAAGTTTAGGTGTCTAGCTACTACGCCTTCCGTGCCTAGTTCTAAGTCTACTAAGTACTTCCCGGCACTCTTACTAGCTTCCCCAACTACTGCATTGGGGCCTATGTTTGAGGCATGTCACTACTGTTTCTAAAACTGACATTAGTACTATTGAGATCAAAAGAGTGTAGCGGAGAAGGAGAAGACTATATAGTACGAGACCGGACAAGCCCAATAGGCAGAATTCACTGGCAATATAAAAGAATGGATCCGGACCGGGGGTTTTCTAGAGATGGGTTAAGTTTAGGAGGCTAAGAGACATGAGTGGAAGTAATAGAAGCACTTGTGTAATACCCCGTGTGGGCTGGGAGATACCTTCTTAGAAACTACCTAAGTATACAAGGATGCAGGGTAGTACGCCTCAGTAGCAGTAGCCGGATTCTGTTTATTAGTTAGTTAAGCCCGAGTTCTTTGCTTAAATAATAAACCCAGTGGAATGACTCTAAGCAAACTAATGTTAATATATGATTATTAATGGTTGCATTACATTAAGTGAATTCATTGTTGTATTATTCTCTTATTATAATATACGAATGCACAACTACTACTGATACTGACGAGACTTCCGCTATTGACCTCGACCAAGTCCTAAAACACAACTGTAAGAGTAAAAACCAGCCAAGCAACGTATAGACGACACACGACAAGCAACGGGCCGGGCGGTAGGTAGGATTTCACAAATGAGCCTAAGAATTGGTAGCAAGTAGGCAAGTGGGCAAGTCAAGGAATGAGCTCACCAGTACTAGTAGAATCAGAAGAATAGGCTTACTGACACGTAAGAATAGGTGGACTAACACGCGGGTCTAATAATTCCAATCCTATGCTCAAGTTTTGAAGAGGGTCTCCGCGCTCTGGCACATTTGTATTCTATAGCTGCCGATCAAGAACCCTGCCCCTATCACATATGAGCCTGCCCCCACCCACTTTACAGAAGTAGCTAATGCATAGGAGCCTGTCTCTACTGGCTTTCATTCTATCAAAAGATTGATTATTCTTTTTACTTGGACTTAGATGTGTGTTTTCATATTCTATTTGTGCAACATTACTAGAAGATTAGAACTTCCATTATGATAATTCAATTAACCACTGTCGGATTCAACTACGACCTCTCTTTACTCAAACACTAACCTATTAGATTAGACCAGACCGTTCCCTACTATATTGGAGAATCCTACTAATGAGACTTCTACCCTAAAGGGCATATCGAGTTACCCGCTCCTGTCTTTACTTCTTTAGTTCCACTTCCGTTTTTCTAGCATACCTAGCTCTAGCTCAAAACCCTTCTTCATAACCGCTCAGCTTATATTCCCTTAAGCGCCTACGCCAGTACTTTATTCTTCCCTTAATAGCTCTGTGGGTGTAGGTGGAGGCATAGTTTCAACGAGTGTAGCGGAGGGAGCTAAGCATTCCTCTTTGATGGCATCCAGCGCAACAAATAATTTCATCCTTATTTTATCTCGAGATAGTATAGAGCCTTTTCCTTATCCATCTTCTGTTTTAGCCTCTTCTGATGTAGCTCATTCTCCAGTCCTTGTGCTGCTTCTGTGCTTAATAAGCCCCTGCTTCTGATCCTCGAACGGGAACAGGATATGTTTCCACTGAAGTACATTGCGCTTAAACGGATAGTATGCCTCTGACTCTCCTGCCTCATATCCTTAACAAGCAAAGCAGTCCTGTTATGCACGAAGCAGTATAGTTACTCGCTTATTTCATTCGTCAAGCAAGAGACCTATTACTATGAAACTCCTTCCTTATAACAATGGTCAGTCAAAGTAAAAGTAGATAGTTTAAAGTACAGCTCGTAAAGCAAAGACGAAAGCAAGCCAATAACCTCTCCATACTTAAATACTTTACGGGCACCCAAACTATCCTTGACTGCCCACAAAACCTACAGATTCAACAGGGAATTCAATTCGAACTATCATTGCATTGAACAGAAAGAGACCAGACTGAAGACTTAACGGCAACACCTCTATTACAACTTGATATACGATACACCCTTAACGAAGCGTACTACTTATTGTTTGTTATTGGGGATTTTTCTTCTCGAGTTGCAACGAAAAAACACGGGAAAACATCAAAATCGAATTACTTTGGGGTTCGCTATCAAGGAAAACTCGCTTGCGTTAAAAAACACGGGAAAACGAAAAAGTCAATTGATCTTGACGCAGCTATGAAGGAAAATCACTTGGCTACCTTTTTGCCGGGGCCAAATAACTACTAATGTTATGCGGCAGGAGTTTTAAATTTCTAATTAACAATAGGTTCGTTATGAAGGAAAACTCCTTGGCTATTAAAAACACGGGAAAACATAACTTTTACTCCGCTCCGCGTAACTCTTTCTGGGCTTAGCTACACTTTTTAGCAACACAAACCTACATTCGAATTCTTTCATTATTCTATTTTCTTATTAAGAGATCAATTCCTTTTTCATTGTTGTTAGCACTACTACTTATGAGTTTGATTGCCGATTGATTCTTTGACTTATGTGTTCAATTTCGTATTTACTGTTTTGTAGTTCGAGGGGCAGGCTCACTAGCAGTAAAGCGAGGTTTGGTTCCCTAGTTATTAGTTCCGGTAGTTAGGGCATTGCTCGATGTTAGCTCCTATTGGTTCGGTTCCATTCTCTAAATCAGTAAGGAAAGCCTGGTCTATTTCTGTATTTTGTTAGAGTAAGATCAGAAAAGCACACCACTTGGTCTATTTCTGTATTTTGTTAGAGTAAGATCAGAAAAGCACACCACTATTTAAGGGAGATGAAAGTAAGGCCCTAGCGCTACAAGTCAGGTTCGGCGCCCTAAGAACGAGAAGGACAACTATACGTTTGAACCTAACAAGTAAGGGGCTTGGTTTGCTGAGTGGAATTCTGGATTCTTTGTTTGATTGTTACTTGTTCAGTTAAGTGGCTCTGTATGTGGTGTGTACTCCTAGTTTCGAGTTGTTATCTCAGCTAGGTGTCCTTTCCTTGGGTTGGGTTGAGTTGAAGCCCTGGTAGCGCTAGCCCTATTCTCATAAAAAAGCTGCTGATCGGGGGTTTCTTATTATAAGTAGCAGTGGCCGGGTTGATACAAGTAAAGGAACACTGACGCGTAACACAAACACATCAGTAACACGAGCACAACAGAAGGATATGCAGAATAGTAAGAAGGAATGAGGGTAAGGCAGTTGGGTAAGCCTCGAAGCGTTCAAGTCCTTGTTCCCAGTCCGATGTGTCTTACCTAAGAGTTCGATTCTTGTTATCGTGTAGCCCCATCTCAGCAAAGAGTGTAGCGGCGCTGAACAAACCGTAATGAATGATATTTTGATTTTATTGTATGATGTAACCAAACCTACATTCTAATTGAATTATTATATAGTATGAGAATTATTCTTATGTTATTATACTTTCTCTATTCATATTCTTATTTCCAACAAACCGTACCTACATTCTTTTATTATTATTATACTTTCAGGAATTCTATTATTCTTTTATGATGTAACCAAACCTACATTCGAATTCTTTTATTCTTTTTTCATATACTATATTCTATTCTTTTATCAACACGAACCTATCTCTTTCGCTACACTCTTTTACAACAAACTGTAATTATATGATTTTATGCTTTCCTACATTCTATTCTTTTATTTTATGATATACTATATTCTTATACTTGCCTTTCCTCTCTACTCTTTTTGGTAATTGATACGATGGCTGAAGTAAGTGTGTGTGTGTGTGGAATTCTTATTGTTATGTCAGTTAGCTATAGTCGTGTTGGGCAGCGTTTTCATCTATAAGGTAGAATCCACCATGTCATACGCAACAAGCAACTACTATACAAGCAAGTATGAATATAGGAATTACACTCGACAAGCAACTACTAACTCGAACTACTGCCTTTACTTACTCGAAAACGGGAACTACCTATTGAATGCATTTCCTGACTTAGAGCCTCGCCTACTCGTTTCAAACTACCTCTACTTGGTTCAAATCTGATATTCCTATCTGTAAGCCTGTCCTCTTGGGGCATTAGTTTGCTTCTAAGGATGGAACTACCTAGCAAATAGCCTGACGGTGCTTACCAAAAGTTAGAATACGATATAGCGTATACAAGCAATAGAATCGAGCTGTACTCATAAAAGGAATCAACCTAGAAAGTAAGAAATCAACTCAAACTCAAAGGCATGGAACCACTACTTCCAATACTGGAGCTAAAGCCAAACATCCCCTATACCCTCCCTTAGTATGCCTTTCTTGCCCATAAGTCTTACTTTACTGTACCTGGACCAGTCAGCTTATCCGCTTTACTGCCCTTCTCTCCTTCTGAACTTGGAGCTTTGGCCTGTCCCTACTCCCGCTAACTGGGAATAAGGAGTACAACTCAGAAGCATCAGATTGGAACTACTCTAAAAAGAATAGAACTCGGGCATAAAAGAATAGAAATGCCCCGAAGCTAGTAGACTTCAGCTAAAACAGGGGAATCTAACACATAAGTAGGAATTGCACCATAATAAGTAATAGCACATAGGTACTACCGATCCTAGTAGCGCATATGGAATTAAGCGTCAAAGAGGAAGCCAACTCATAAGTTATAATAGAAGAAAACTGCCCCTTATAGTACTCGGGATAAGGAAGTGAACTAACAACTTGGAAATTGACTAGTGCTTAGAGGACTTTATCTTGTTAGCTCCCCTCCCCCTTGCCCCCTTCTTTCAAACAGTAATTACAGAATCCCACTCCTAAGTATGGGAGTGAAAGTCAACCCAACTGCTTCAACTGTTACCCGCATAGGAATTGCACTAAGGTACTACTTTCTAGCACATTAAGGAGTAGAGTAAGAATACAGCTAACAAGGCTTATAACTGCTACTAATAAGAGTGCAACTGTGACATAAGAAATTGACTCCTTATTCGCTAACCTCCGCTTTCACTCCGCTTTTCCGGGCCTTCACTCTTATGTTTTCGAGTACGAGCTTGACTTTCCCCTATTGAGTCTGCCTTTCCTTTCTTCCATTTATGTATTGCACCTTCGACTCTTCTGGCTTAAAGCCTTGCCTTTTTAGTAGTAGTATTGCACTCACTTGTTGCATGCTTCATCTCCCCTACTCTTACTAACATGTCGACTAGTCTGCCCTTACTCCTTCTAAATAGGAAGAATTTACCTAGTGCTTATAGTCTTTTAGGCACCTTATGCAGACCAGACTATAGCTATTAGAATTGGGCTTAGCGCTAACAAGAAGCAACCTACTCCATAAGAAAGTAACTAACTACTATGGGAATCCGCCTACTACTGATGCTTCTGATTCTCTCGTTGACTTTCATTGAATTGCGGATGAACCGAACCAGGCAACAACTTTCATTGCAGCTTACTTTTTCACGGCTTCTGTCTGTATAAGATTCAACTGATTGTCTTGTTCCACTTACTGGAGTCTCTGATTCTCTTATTACCAAGTTCTCTACAATATCACAGCTTACTTCTTCTTTTGCCGACTGACTTGATCCTGCCTGCTTCTTCTCTTTCAGCCGAACAAGCACCGCCCTCACTCCCTTAAACATAGGACCATTGTCTTTTTACCACTTAGCGCTTCAGATCAGAGTCATTCAGATTGCTTAGTCTATCCATCTCTATCTCTATCTCGCAACAAAGAATTGCCCTCATTCCTTATTCTTCCAACGCGCCTTAGCACGGAGTCGCAAGACGATGCTTGTTTATTGACCCTATAGCTCGGATCTTAACCAAACTTCCCCTCTCTCGGTTGATGACACAGGATATTTCTGACTTTGGCCCTACACACACATACAAAGGTTCGGTTGGAGATGCCTTGCCGGTTGAATCATAAGGTCGCTTCTGAGTTAAAGCTATACAGCAGAACAACAAGCAAACCCATGAAATCCGTAAGCTGAATACAACTTGAGACTAATTGTCCCCAAGCTTATCCATAAGGGCTGTATACTTCTGCAGCGCTATTAGCCACCCTTACTAATGCTTACTTGACGGGCGGGGTGCCTCTATTAAACAAGCAAGGGAAATTCAGCAATTAAAGAATCTCTCAACAAATAAACAGAACAAGCAATAAGGCAAAGGGCAACAAAAGAATAATAGACAGAGGGCAGCTTTAGATGGGAGGAGAGGCAAGTAAAGAGAGACAGTGAAGTAAGATGTGAGGTCAGTCGATAAAGAATTTGTTCTAAGATTGATGCTTTTAAGGAGCAGTTGTTGTCTTAGAAGGACTATGTTGTCTTATACCAGGCTCTTATAGCCGGTCCCGTAGTAGAGACCTCTTCTATTACTGAGTTTTCATTCCTTAGATTTACTACTTGAGAGCGTGGCAGCGGAGTAGTTTTCATTCCTTAGATTTACTACTTGAGAGCGTGGCAGCGGAGTAATAGTATTTCTTCTTCCACTAATGAGTTGGCTTCTGATCACCTGGGAGAGCAGGTCATTCTTCCGCTAATGAGTGAAATTCCGATCTGCTGGGCGTCTGATCACCTGTCCCGCGTGCTCGTTCTTTACTAATGAGTGCGTGCACAATTCAGAATTAGGCCATCCGTAAGTCATTCTATAAATACCCCATTTCATTCTCGCCTGCCCTTCCCGCAATTGTACTTCATCATCCAAAGTAGTCTGTCCCTTTACCTACTTTTCTTCTAAACATCCCGGGTATCGGCCTATATCTCTTTTAATTATAATTGAATCGCTGCTACCAGACAAGCAACTACTAATGCTACTAAAATCTCTTACCCCACTATTATGTTTTCTAGTCGTTTTCCTCTACTTTCTAGTTGGTTATTAGAGCATAGCATGTGTTTTGCATGTGTTCTATTCCATTTGGTTTTCTCTTATTTTATGTGTAGAATGTGTTTTATCATTGTGTAGAATGTGTTTTATCATTGTGTATTTTTGTAGAGTTTATTAAGGGAATTAGAGCAAACAAGGGCTACTTCTTTTCTCCTTTTTTAGCAAAAACCCAGCTCGACTTTTGCATTGAACTTTATATAGCTGTTGTGCGGGTGTGCTTCCTCAATTACCTATTCCGGGACCTATGCCCTATGACGATGATTCCTATGCTCGATATGAATTCTGTAGTTATTGGTGCTTTTTCTATTTTCTCTTATATTATATAGTAAAGAAATCAACTAGTGTTTCTAAGACAAGACCCTCTCCCACTAACTAGCAATCAGACAGACTAGACTACTAACAACAACAATTGAAACAATCATACTCATCTTGCGCCCAAGGAACTTAGGCTTGACTCTTTCTTTTGCTGATGATCTAGACCCCTTTACTGATGCTAGCTTCTTATTCTTCTTGAACCGATATTCAATGAGAGTACACCGGCGCCCTACCAGATTCTGAATGAAAGGAGGCCGGATTGAGGGTCGCCCTAGATATCTTCTAGCTTTAGATCCTGCTCATAACTGCCGCTCTAACTGCTTCCTTTGTGCTTGCTGCCAGCAGCTTTTCAGCTGATCTTACTTATTAGATTGAGTCTCCCTTTGTTTTATCTAATTCTCCAAATCAAATGCTGCTATTGGACTTAACCATACTACTCCGAATTGAATTATTATTTGTAATGTCAAACCTATATACCTGGAATAGAGAAGAGAGGATTAGACAAAGAAGTCGGGTACTACTTACTTCCAATCTGATACCGTGGCCGTGTTAACAATCATCGAAATAGGGAATAGGTAACTAAAACTAAACTGGGGGATCAACCACTATACATAAGACCCGCCCACCAACAAACAAAGCCTGTCACTGCTCTGCTGCCAATAGGGACTTATTTGTACCATTATGAACAAGACTTCCTTAACACCAACAATCCTTTCAAAATCAACTTGTAATTTCACTGGTGCCTAGGAGCCTGGTAATTTCACTGGTGCCTAGGAGCCTGTACTTGCGCCCACGGCTTTAGACTATACCTATGACTCAAAGGTTGCCCTTGCTTACTTTTAATCTACATTGCCTTACTTTCTTTCTTTGCCTCATCTTTGTGTTAAAGTATAGGCATAAAATTAATAATTAGTTAATTGGGCCGTTATTAAATGTTGATTGTCGGCATTAAATGAGGGATTAGCTATCGACAACAACATAAGTGCTGTGCTGTTATAGTTACATTTGAACTAATCCATTTATCAGTAAAGGGGGTACAAACACATTTATAATCAATCCGCTCCATCGGAATTGAACCCCATTGGAGCGTACAGGCTTACTTTACTGATCTTAAATAAGACTTCCCGCCCCAAACAAACATGTCTTTCCTGTATTGTCCTATAAGTCTTTTACTTAGAAGAATGAGTTTCCCTGAGATTAAGTCTAGAACACTAGCTAAGGAGAGGTTCCCAGTAGTATAGTAGTAGCCAGAGGTATAGTTGACTTAGGTAAGAGTTCGGGCCCTTATTGTAAGTTGCAGACTATCGTTAAGGCAAGGAAGGAAGCAAGCAAGTTGACAGCCAAGGAAGCTAGTCCAGAGGAGAGGTCGGGCACTTATAAGAGCAGAGGTCGGTTCGGGCACTTATTATAGGTCTAGTCGGGGAAGACAATAAGAATGGACTGGCTTTAACACTGGCATAATTACCTAATTACTCTGAAAAACTACTTTGATTTCTCATGTACCAACTCTTGCTTTTCCCCTACTATTATCTAGATTCTCTTTATATAGGATTACTGATCAAACTAGGGATGAGACTAGTAGGAATACGGAATTACAGAGTTGACCTCCGCAGTGAAAGCAAATTACTATAAGTCCTCGGGTGCATTCTTTCGCTACCCTTGCTTGCATTCTAGTTGTTACTGGGTTGACTCTTGCTGGCAGTGGTTCTATTCTGAGTTTACTTAGCCCCATTCCGGGGTTCTATTCTGAGTTTACTTAGCCCCATTCCGAGTAGCACTGGGGGAATTCTGAATCCTTGGACTTAAGGCTGTCACTCACCTGTTGCATTCTTGTTAGCGCTGGTTGGTGTTTGGTAGTTAGTAGTTGTATTCTTCTCGGTGTGGGTTGAAGTCTTTTATTCACTTGTTTCAGACTGATGCGGGGCCCAATCGTTGCATTCTTATCTTAGTAGCTCTTAGTGGCTATAGTACTAGTTCTGTTCTGTAACTAACAACTGCAAAGCTGTCTTTCCTGGCTATCACTCTTAGATGACAGGCTCTAAGACCCTAGTAGTAGCACGGTCTAATGGACTTCTGTAGTAGGTGGTATGATGGACTTATAGTAGTATCGATATGATGTGGGGCATTATAAGACTAAGTTTAGTAGTGTCCTCTTGAACATAGGAATGAACCCAGTGCCTCTCGTACTTTTCACTCATAGCTTGGGCCCGGTGCCGTTAGGACTAAAAAGGATGCTCCAATGCCCTGCCCCGTAAGTCTATCACTACTGTTTCCGAGGATGAAACACGAGACCCAAGACGATAAATAGAAACAGCGAATGAAACCAGTGCCTATAAGACCTATACTGCTACTGACATTCATCGAACCTGGACTAACCCCTTAACTTAACTCAAAACAAGGGGCTGTAGACTTAAAACAAGGATAGGTAGCCTTGGGGTTGTGAAGCAAGTCTTCTACATTGGTAACAGTCATTAGTAAGTCCTGTTAATTGCCCCCCAAGTAGTAGCTCCATTGAACAGAGGTTCAACCCATTTAAGAGTGTCGCTCTAGACGGATTGTTAGTCCTGGAGCCAGTCCTTTATTCATGGTGTTTCTAGGAGTTCCAATTAGTCCCCTACGGGTTACTCTGCTAATGGCAAATAGAAACATTGAAACTAATAAACAGGCGATGCATTTTTTACAACAATCCTACTTGCTTGTTTCCCTAGTGCTAACAACGGAGCTGCACCGGCCTAAGCTTGTTTCATGGAAATTGGACTCTATAACTCAATCCTCTTCTTCAATAATTGCTGTTGCTTCTTCTGTTGCTTCGGCCTCTGGTTTACTTTGGCACAGCTTCCTCTGTTGAAGGCGATTAAAAGAACAAATGAATGGAATCTCTATTGCACCTAGGATGGATCTAAGTAAAGATAAAACATACCTTTCTGTCTTTTTCAGAAGCTGGTAAAGAAGCATCAGATTCCACTTAGGTACTAGATCGTACCTTCACTCTATATTACTAATTCCTATATCCGATGCTAAGTATCTTACCGAATTCTTATTACTTAATGCACTACATCGTTTCTCTACTTACTACTTTGTTTGGTTTGGTTCTATTTCCTATTACTTGTACTCTTGTTGCTAGCGCCTAACAGGCTCCAAAGTCAGTGTTACAGAAATAAAGTAAGTAGTTAAAGAGAGGATAGTCAGCTTAGATATATGTGGGCAGTTACTGTGACTGAACCTGAACCAAGTAATGGAGAATGGGTTTGGGGGAAGTGTACTACGAATGAATGGAGCTTACATAGCGTGATTCTAATAAGCAAGTCGGATGGTATCCCGAATGAAGGAAGTAAGTAATGTATATGGTACTATAGTAATGGGATGGCGCACCCGAGTAACAAATACACCTAGTAGAGTGGGCCGGTAACTCATTATTGTCGTAGAACCGCTCATTCACCCATGCAAACGAGGGTAGGTCCATCCATCACCCATTAATAGATAGAAGGCACCTAGCCCCATTAATAGGTAGTACCTCGGTCATTCTTTGTTCGGTCGCGCCCAACGGCTATAGCTATTGATTATTCTTTTGCTGTATAGTAAACTTCGCCAAGTAACTACTATTACAATCAAAGGAATCAACAAGGGATAACTTTACTTATGTTATAAACTAACTCCCCCATTACCGCCTCGGACTTACTCCCCTGTCTCTCTTTCTACTACTCCCCTCTTTCACTCTTGGGCCTGCTGACCCGGATCTTTGCTTTTCACCTTTTATTCTGACTTGGGTGTTTCAAACTTCCCTAACGCCCTCAATGCCTAGGTTGTCTCTGCAACTACTAACTCTAAAACAGAAACTACTTAACCTAGGTCCGGCTTGCAAACTCCCACTCCATACTTTTTTGAGTCTAAGTACTTGTCCCCGACACTCCCAACTCGACCAACCACCTTATATTGCTGAGCGAAACCCCAGGTCTTACTATCCTTGCCCTAAGCCCGGTAGCTACTTATACCGCACCCCTCTCCAATTTCTAGCTGAAAGAATTGCGCAAGTGCTTCTAATGATACAGCCTAGAATGAGGAATAGGAGCAGTAAGCATGAGAACCAACCCTAGTAGGCGCATAATAATAAGAATATTGAATCAAGTCAAAGTAAACAAAAGAGATAGGAAAATCAGAATAAGAAAAGAAAGATAGATATAGTATACTTCCATGATATTAGCTAAAACAAACTGGGTTGCTATGAAAAAACCCGGGTTTCCATAAAAATACAATTACTTTGAGGTTATCTATCAAGGGAAACTCGTTGGCTATTCAAAATCCCGGGTTTCCATAACAGAACTTTTCTTATTTCCAACAAACTGTAATTAGATTTTCTTATTGAATTATTCTATTTTCTTATTATTTATCGAATGAATTGTTTCATAAGAGAATTGAATGAATTGTTTAACTCCCTCTAGCGTAACTCTTTAGATAAGATAATTCATAACTCCCTGCCGCTCTACTCCCTGCCGCTACACGTATTCTTTTTCAAACTCTTTCTTTTAGGTGTGAAGGTAAGGATGAAGGATGCGCATATGATTTAGATTCCGGAGTGACAGGCAGGCCCAAGAACGTAGTAGGGAAAGTCAGCCTAATAGACAGTAGCGGAAGAACGAAGCTCGTGAGTCAGGATCAAAGACGAACTACAGGAATTGGGTTAGTCAAGTGAGCCTTCTAGTAGTAGCAGCTAAAGTATAATGTAGTAACCTGGTTGGTTAAAAAGAGAGATGGATGCGTAAGGAAGTGTTACAGAAACAAAGAGAGAGACTTAGTACTAGTTGGATCCATCTGGCAGTGCTGCATTCTTTTATTCCCCAGTACCATTATAGCTTTGAGTTGAATTACCTGTCTTGAGGTTGGTTCTTCTGAGGCGGTCTTATAGCTCGAGCCCAGTATCTTGACTTCTGTGTTTTAGCCCTAGAAGACATAAGTAGCAGGGTAACAAACAAAGCTCATTGTTGGTTTTGATTTCCACAGCGGTGTTTGTGCTACTAGTGCATTCCATTCCCGACTTACGGATTTCTTTCTTGTCTTTTATTCTAGCTTTTCCTTCTTAAATGCCTTATTACGTGTCCTTAGATTCAAGAATTACTTAACTTGCTACACATTAATTATTCTACTATCTTTTCTTTTATACTGGAATGTGTTCGTATTTCACTCTCATCAGCAGTGATTCAATTCCTTTTTTCTAGTATCAATATTATAAGTAAGTGTAAAATAACAATCAATACAATCATTGGTTAAGTAATAGAATAATGGGTTAACTGGCGGATCGAACCTTGCTTAACCTTCTTTAAGCCTTTCGTTTGTTGGGGGCAGGCCCTCCTCTCCTTTGGAATATGAGCACGATGAGGCCATGGAAGACTCGGATCAAAGCAGACCTCCCAATTAGGTTAGGCGCAGTAAAGTAGCTCAGATCAGCTCATCATCTGAGTAAGAGATTATTCGGATACACGGGTCAAGATATTGGATTTTCCACGGCATTGCAATCTGCATCGCTAGTTCACATCATCGGGCTTCAACTTACTTCGGCAGTAGGCATTCCCTTCTACGACGGAAACGTAAACTACGTCAGAACGATTAGACCTTGGCATAACCATAATTCGCAGCGGAAGGTTCAGACCACTCTGATGAGACTGGCGCGGACTCTGATCGTAACAATTCGATACCATTTGAAAACCTTTGACCGAGCTATTGACTACGACGACAGGGAAGAGCCTTAACCCAGGCAAATGGGCAGGGGATTCTGGCTCAGCAGATCCATTTTAGGCTCTGGCACACTTTCATAAAGATATGGCTAGGAACTAGAAAGATATGGATAAGATATGGAAAGGAACTCGAAAGATATGGATAGTAACTAGGGCAGGAAAAGGACTTCACTTCGCCTTGGGCCTGGGAAGGATAGGATATAGTGCCATGAGCTGGTAACCCCAGAGAGATGGGAAGGAAGGCAGTGGGTCGGGTCATTCTAGTCAGATTGATGTAGCCGATTTACCCTCTCCATCTAGATAGTCAGATTGATGTAGCCGCCTCTTTTGCAATAAGTTTCGATACAGCACCTGCAGCTCTAGCTAATTGTCAACCCTTTCAAAGTGTTCCTTCTTTCTATCTTATGTATGACCGTACTTAAGGGCATATTGTTTGTGTAAGTAAAGTATATGATTTTTGGATTTCTCAATCACCCTTCCCAAAATGTACAAGCTTCTTTCTTCCAATAGGGCTTTCCATATGTATATTCTTATTTTGATTATATCCATACGGAATATCTATACAGAAGGATTTTATGAAATCGTATGATGAAGTAAAGTACCACAGGAGAGTAGATATCAAGGAATCAACATCTCCTGAATCACTCTCATGTTATGATCTTCTACATAGTGGGTCTCCTTGTTCCGTCATCTGGCTTATCTATGTAGCATTCAGATCTCATGACTCTATGAAATTACATTGATACTTCTCTTATACATATTATTGATAATGTAGGAGACATCTCTCTTTTTCCCGGGGGTTACTACAGTTTGCTTAGCTTTCCATTCGCCTCTTACCATCAAATGTGAATAACACGTCTGTCCTATGTCCTCTCCTCTCTTTATAAATAAGGGAAGGGAGAAACAAGGGAAGGGGCGCTTCTGGTCTCTTTAGAAACAAGGGAAGGGGCGCTTCTGGTTCTGTGTGTGCTTCAAACTATTATGTCTGCTACATATTATCATATCAAAAACACTTTAAAGAATGTTCTATGAGTCACTACTTCACTCAATCACTTGCTGCCCGTACTCCTCCGTTTGATGTTTAGGTCTATATCCCGTATAGGTAGTCCAATTGGATCAGTGATCGATTTCTAGGTTTCGTGTCCCGGTTACTTCCCGTAAATAAATAGTTCAAACCAAACTCCCAGAACGGGGTAGGGCATTTCCAATTGATGTAGGAACTTCTGTACAAGAAACACAGGTCTCTCCTATTATCTCTGCGATGTCAAATCCAATATATCTCTCCTATCACCATCCCTCAGAGTGTATGAAACCCATTTTGTGCACATCAATTAGGGTCGTATTCAATGGTTATGATTCCACCAGACCAGAGATTTCTTTTGTGTCGATAATCGATCTGTAAGTTTATTAGCCCCCCTCTATGCTGTGCGGTAATGATTCCTCTGTCTAGTCTGGCATTAGACCTTTACTACAACGATGCTGTCCAGAGATAACATTATATGCTGTCTATAGAGAAACATTATGATTTCGTAGATTTAACTGGAGCCTCCATTGCCTGTGCGGCATGGCATATAGTCAAAATGTCTCTTAGTGTATGTGATGTTATTAAGTGTTTTTGCTTGAAGTTCTTTTCTCTATAATATGGTGGAATAGAAGAACCCGGGTGAAGCGTCATTCTCATATGTCTGTAATGCATTGCCCGGTGTTTAAGCGTAATGATCGTATGTCTGCATTGTATGTCCCGGTGTTTAAGCGTAATGAGAATATGTCTGCATTGTATGTCCCGGTCCCATTCTTATACCCTTTCCCTGGAGTCGATGACTATTCATAGCTATTACCGAGTTGGCATCATCAGGACCAAGAAAGAGGAGTTTGTCGAACAAGAGCCACTTTACTGACAGGGATCTTTGATGAAGATCACCGGGCACTACCTGTCAAATAAAAAACAGGAAGTAGGTTCTCGGTAGGTGTAAGACTAATGCCCTCTTATAAGATGGGAGTTGGGACAACCCACTTTCTACTATTCACCAGATGGATTGATTGTTTAGTCTCTTTCGAGATGGATTGTTTAGTCTTTTTCCAGATTGATTGTGGAGTCTCTTTCCTTGGCTCGGCTGGTCTCACTTTCCCCGGAAGTAAAGTATACCAACTTATTCTTATGTATAGACCCAAAGCAGGGAAGCATGATACTTTGAATGAGCTGGCAAACAAAAAGAAGCAAGCCGCCTTTTATATATTTCCAGATTGATACGGTCGCTACTACTCTCGATTCATCCGCTTTTATAGCTCCACCCCTTGACCTTTATTTCCCAGGACATGACTGTAAAGTATATTTCCGGTATTTGTACCTACCCTGTCCTGAAAGAAACATCAAAACCGGATATTTCCCTCTATCCAATAGACTGATCTTGGGCTACCGGTGACCGGCCTGTAGGCGCTTTTGGCTCCGCTTTCTCGATCCACGAACTCCACAAAAGACTGGAATGGAGCTAGACTGTAGGGATATGTTACTCTAAGTAAAATAAAATAAGCTGTGTTACTATTCAAGGAAGACAACATCGAGTATCTATTAGAGAATTGTAGAGTATCCTTCTTTGCACACTGGCTAAGGATTCGAAGCTTACAGATAGAAGCACATCAGTTACTAGAGGGCATACGGGTATACCTGGAATTCAATCATAAGCATGGAATAGGACAAACAAACAAGGGTTACGTTATAAGAGCAGTCAGTAGGAGGTTTCATAACATAGTATAACGAATATGGCATAGAATAAGATTTCGAATCTAGTAGGAGTGGAATGAGATTTCGAATCTAGTAGGAGTGCCCTTACAGCGAGTGCTAGTTCAATTTCTACTCGGGCATCATTTGGAATAGTCTGCAAATACTAATAAAGGCAATGAAGAATTGTTAGGCTAATAAAGGTAATGAAGAAGAAGAATTGTTAGGCTAATAAAGGTAAAGGCCATGAAGAATTGTTAGGCGAACATACACATAACATTGTAGATATCCATTTGATTTTACCCGCACGGTTACCCTCAAAAGTAAAACAACGGATAAGCTGTAATTAGACTATGCGATTAGGCGAACCAGTCCAACTAAGCCAAAAGACTACCTTTTCACGGCTTTAGCAAAGGTCCCCGGGTACAAAACGTCGGTTTTTCAGGGCTCCGGGTTGGTTTAGAACCTTAGGATGCAGGCAGCTGGTGAGGCTTTAGTTTGAATTGCAAATCCAACATCATATTAATAAGCAAGCAAGGGAGAATGGTGAAAGGAAGGCCTGTACTAAGAAGGTTGGTAAAAGTACGAAGCGAGTACTTTGCCCGGGACTCCTCAGAACCCCAAGCAGCGGAAGCGGCTAAAGAATCAGCCAGCCCTATTGCCCTCGGGTAAGGGCCCGCCTTCCCAGCTAAAGCATATGAGAGGAGAAAGGAGATAGCGGTAATTAGCTAGGCACCTACTGCCACGGTATTGAGCCGGGTTGATTCACAGGGATATGTAAGAGCTCGATCTAGTTCCCATGGAGAATTCCCTCTTCATGTTAATATTTCATAAATAGAGTGTAATAGGTCTAATTACAAATGACAGAGTATGCTTCTTTATTTTAGCTTGACCTACTCGTCTGTGCCATTTGGTATTCATCGACTTATGTTATGAATTGTGTCGATCTAAGTGGCTAAATGGGTTCGCCAAGCGTATACTACAAAAGCAAAGAGAGGTAAGTAACAGTAGTTGTGGTGAAAACCCGCGACTCTGCTGGGGAAACTCAAACCAATTAAGGAGCAGCTATAAGGATAAGAGTATGATTAGTAAGGTATTCAACTCTCACAGGAACAGGGCATTCTTCTCTCGGCGACTAGGCTCACCTGCTCTTTAACACTGAAACGGATGATTCTCTCTCTTGCTTGAGTGTCATTATTCTTTTTAGTGGTTGATTTCTTTTACTCGAGGGCTGCTTTCTATATGCCTGGAGTTTCCGGACAGGACAGGCGAAGACAGCACTTGTAAGAACCAATTATAGAACGGATTTATATGAGTCTATTCCTTGCTTTGCGTTACAACTTACTAGAAGAGCTGCTCTAGTACAACAGTAGGCATGGTAGACAATAAGGCTTAACCGAAGAGGTGGGCAAGGAGACAACTAACCTTGATCTTATTATTCTAGGATTTATAAGTATATGCTTGGCCTGGTTTATTCCCTTATGCGTTAGCAAGTCCCATATAGAGCCAATAGGTGTTTGTTAATTAGTTCTGCTTGGTGGACTTATGGAAAAAGTATGAGAGTTCCGTTCCCTTCCCCAGAAGCCCTAGTGAGTTTGTATTACTTCAATCACTTAGATCAGCACCCCGTTCTGCTCACGTTAGCACATCTGATTTGTGAACATCTTGAAGCTCTGCTCTACTCCCGATGACTAAAACAGGACTTACTTGCTTAGCGCAGTTGCTTGTTTCATTGAAATTTCACAGGTAGCTCTTCTTCTGAAGCCTGCTTTAAGACAGTAACCGTGCGAAGGACAGTACTCTTTTATTGCTTTATTTCTGAGTCTAGCTATCGACATATCGAAGAAAGAGGTCAACAAAACTCTGTGACATCGTTCATTCGAAGATCCAGCTGGACTAATAGAACTGCCGGCAAAAGCGCTAACACTTTCTTATTGACAAGATATTAGAGTGGGAGAACTATAGGAAGGTCTGGTCTGTCTTTCTTTAGTGAGAATATCGGCTTTCTTACACTATCTCTCTCTTAGTGGACAAATCCTTTGCTATCGGCTTTCTTACACTATCTCTCTCTTAGTGGACAAATCCTTTGCTTTTGAATGTAGTACCGAAATCCAAGATCTTATTTGCTACGCCTTTCCCTCCATTTGATATCCAAAACTCGTTCAAGTACGAGCGGGATTGTTTAAAGAATACTTTTTCATACGGCTAGGTCTCCCTTGATCTTGTGTCGAGCTTTAATAGGGAATGCATCTTTGCCTTCATGAGTTTCAATTGAATAAGTCTGGCAGAGAACTCTTGCTTCAAGTAAAACAATTCAAGAAAAGCCAGCTGTTCACCAACTAGAGTAATAATGAATGGTTCTGCTCATGGGAAAGTGGAGATGAGACATTGATAAGAGTGGATTAGTCTATTTTGATAGGCTAGGCCTCCTCAATTATGGCAGTTGAGGGGAACAAGCTTAGTCTCATGTTGCTAGCGAGTTACTTAGTTGCGCTAACTGAGCTCAATCAACATTGCTTGTTTGTGCGGACGCTTCAGCTTCAGGAAATCCCACCCTAATAGGCTTTTATCACTCTTTGTCTTGTTTGGGGCAAGGGAAGCCCAGTGACGCGGGAACATCTTATTTTGATTGACGCCCGCTAGTTCGGAAAGTAATCAATCTGACATCGACTAAAAATAATAAATCATAAATAAACTAGTGGGTAAGTTGGCTCTGGACTGGACTCTTTGATTGATTTCTGACTTGAAGCATACACTGACACTGGCACATGGCTCATTATTCATCCGGTAAAAAGTAGGCGCTCCTTGCTCGTAGGGGAGTTTAGTAGTTACAAAGAGAAAGATAGGGTTGATGATCTTAAATGAAATAGAATTACAAGAGCTCGATTGTCAGATGCCTCTTTTTATTGATAGCAACCTACCCCCTATACGTTCCCAAAGCTCACTTAACTCTTCAGGGCCTTCTCGAATTCTATTTCGGGAAGAAGAGTTGTGGGAAGGTTGATGCAAGAGGAAAATAATCACTCTCTATTGCAAAAACGAACCCTATAAGGATGCAGCTGCAATGTCCGTATTGATTCATCTTCACCACAGCTCCATCAATTCCCCCTTTGACTCTTTACCACCTTACCATGTCTAAATCTTTCATCATATAAGCCTTGCGCGCTAACACTTTATTACTGAATATATGATCAACCCAGTTTCCTCTTATTACTGAATATATGATTAACCCAGTTTCCTCTTATTACTGAATATATGATCAACCTTGTTTCCTCATTTGACAAGCTTTGAGTAAGAAAAGTACTCATCAAACAGCTTATTCAAACAAAGAAAGAAGAGCCTAGTTAAGAAACAGCTTATTCCAACTAAGAGCCTACTAGTTCAGAATACTCGTATTTTCATAGAATAGAAGTAACATATTCCATAAGAGAGTATAACTAAACACCTATCCAACTACATAATGCTCTAGCGGTGGTACAGATACTGATGAGGGAAGGGCTTTGGTCGGTGTTGCGGTGTTGTCTCAAGGAAGAGTGTTGTAGCGTTGTTGCTGTGAGGGCGGTGCTAACGTTCTTACTTACGCACAAGACAAGGGCGCAATCCAATCATATTCTATACACTAATAACACCCCCGAAATTTGGAAGCAGTATAGTTAATAAAAGAAATGAGTCTGCAGGGAAGTATTGTTAATCTGTCATAGAATGTGCAACAACTTCTATTTGCATAATGGAGTGGGGGTTAACAAGTGAACATTAAGATATGAGTGGAACAAGTAAACAAACAAGGGCTTGCTTGTTCTCTATGCTTTCCCTAACCATTTCATGTGAGTTCAATATTACTGGGAAATACAAAAGTACTAGTATTAGGAGCAGGTCAATTTTATTATTGTTTCAGGGGCGCTAACGTTAAGGGTGCTCAAGAGGAAAGGAGAAGCATGAATAAGAAAGAAGCAAGAGCAGCAGTGTTTTGTTACTCTGATATAGAAACAGCTGGGCTAGCATTATTTAGTTGGACAGAAATAGATAGTACTTTGTGCTTCAGAAGGACAGAAACGGAGACCATAGACCAGACCTTTTTGCTTACACGTTAGTTTCGAGCAAGCACACTTATGATTGGATTGTGTTCGGAGTGCATTAGCTTACAATTTCGCTCTTGGGGGTGCCGATATTCTAGATTCTAGTTTCGAGTAAGATGACTCTTTTCATTACTCTTTTACAGAAGTTGTACACGTCATATTCCGCACAAAGTTCTTTTCACTCCTAGAGCATTAGCTTATTGGAGTAATAAGTAAGTCAGCTGTTTTTTGACAAATATCTATGGTATGTTACTTATATTAACTTTCGGATTCCCCAATAACTCCACTTCCCACTTTCAGCACTAGCAGCTTCCTTTCGAACAGCTTCCTAATACTACCCGACCCGACCGTAGCACTTGTTTACTTTGAGTTACAGCACCGGCGCAGAGCTTCTTTATACTCTGACACGGATTTACTTACTGCAAATAATCTCTCTCTACACTACTTTGAGCTAAAGGAATTCCACTCGCATTCAATACTTAGCGCATTTATGGAGTTGGGCTTCTTTCTCCTTTAAGGCAAGAAGTGGAGTGTATTAATAAGTTCGAAAGGCCCTTGTTAATTAGTGAACGCCAAAGGCAAGCACGCAAGGGGAAAGCAAGCACTCTAAGGTAAAGCAAAGAACCAACCTGCTCTATACAAGGCAAAGGTCAAGCAAAGAACCAACCTGCTCTATACAAGGCAAAGGTCAAGCAAAGAAGCTTCTCTCTCCACTTAGTACTCGCGCACAAAGATATGAGTAATCAGTACAAAGAGCACCAACGACACTTGAAGTAATCAGTATAAAGAGCACCAACGACACTGGAACCTTCACCTCTCTCCACGTCCACGACACCTTCATTGCTTAACACAAGGTACTACTATACAAGACAAGAAATTCCAATTGACATAAGCTTCATACTGAGTGGGATCTGTTGATGTATCTGGATCCGAAACATGATCATCAGCTGTTTCCAGAAAAGAAGCAACCGGCGGTAGTGTTGGCGAAAGAGGGCATCAAGCAATCGGGTCTTAAAAGGGAGTTCTTGCTTGTAGTGTGCGAGTTTAGGTTCGCTGCTTGGCGAAAGTCAGGGCAAGTCCTTTTCGACTGGCTTTGAAGCTCCCGTTAGTGCCCCAAGATCAGAAGATGGAGAGGAAGCAGATGCTTCTGATGAAGCCTAATAAATAGAATAAGGACTTTGCGCGTGATCCGGATCATCATATCTTACAGGTTTTGAAGCATAATCGGGAGTTTCATAAGAATAAAAAGCCGGTCCCCAGCCCAACCAAGAACAAGTGCTAAAGGGAGTTAAACAAAACAATTCCCTGAGTTAATTAATGAAACAATGAATTCGATAAATAATAATCATAATTCAATTATCATTCCGGTTTGTATAATCATAAGAAAAAGAAAGATAGATATAGTAAACTGACTTCTATGATATTAGCTAAAATCAGATGGTTGCTATGAAAAATCCCGGGAAAACGATAAAATCGAATTTATCTTAACCCGGCTATGAAGGAAAATGACTTTGCTATCAAAAAACCCGGGGCTAAGTAGACAAGTAACTACTAATGTTACGCGTCAGTCAGTCGTTACGCGGCAGGAGTTCCGCATAAATCTAATTTCTGTTTCCCAAGCTATGAAGGAAAACGACTTTGCAACCAAAAATCCCGGGTTTCCATAACTTTTTAGTCTGTTTCGGGTTCGCTATCAAGGGAAATGCCTTTGCAGCCTTTTTTCCCGGGAAAACATAACTAGACAAGTAGACAAGTAGACAAGTAACTACTAGATTATCTCTCTGGTTTACTTTCACCAACACCTTTATTTCCCGCTTCGATTGCCCTTTCTACCTAATCTACATTAACTTGCATCAGAAGGCTTTTTTACTTAATACTCGCCGACAAAACAGGTTACTTTCGCGAACAGGAAAATCTTACTTACTTCCTCGAGATACAATTATGACTTATTACTTTGAGTTCCACTATATAAGAATAGTAACATTCAAAATATCTCTGCAATCAAGCAACAGTAATAGTAGGATACGGATCATCACCAATGAAATCAGTGTCTTGTTCGGGTATTTGAAAAGGAGTTTCATCGTGCGGTGAAGAAAGCAAAGTAGGGGTCGGTGCGGTCCGCTTCTAATCCAAACTCAACAAGGTATAGTATAGTTGTTGGAAATGACAAATCCAGAATTCCATTAAGTATAGCATCGGTTTGAAAGCTCTCAGTAGATTCTTCTGAAGAGGTGAGCTACAGACTTAAGTTATTGAAGTGATAAACTTGTGGGTGAGGCGGTTGGCTAACGCGGGGAGTTAATTCATATAGTCTTTCTCGCAGTTTAATGATTCTATCGCCCTATTCTTTATTCCCAAATTGCTTGCTTCTTCTAGTTATGGCTATAGTATGAAAAGTAATTGTTAGTAGTTTGGAGCACTAGTTAATTTCTGTGTTGACAGCAGCTTCAATCTTGTTATCGGTATTTTCATTCTCATAAGTAGTCCCTGCATTCCCTATTTTTAGGTTGGTTGGCCGGGGGAGTATGTCAATCTAGTAGTTGCGGTTCTAAAACAAGTAAACAGTAACACCAGAATGCAAGTCAAGAGTAAGGAATGAAGTACAAATATTAGAATACAAGTCAAGTATAGGAGAATTGTCCATGTTTTATTGACCCCGGAGAATTGGACATGTTTCATCAGGAATCAATCCATAACCAGAGGAATTGGACCCATGCCATGATAAAAGCACTTGACCTTTTTGTTAACTCTTCGCTACTGACCGCAGCGGGAGCTGCCCTTCCTTTTAGCAAAGTATCAATGTCCTTTCGTTCTTTAGTAAACGTAATAGGTACACGCGTTCATAGGTGGTTACACGATGATACAGCGTATATAAGGAATAGAAGAAACCTAGTGAGAAAACAAGAGAAATCACACTCTGAGTCCTTGCCCCAGAACTAAGAATCACTGCCGTAAGTAGAAGAGTGGAACGGCACCTAAGGGACTGTATACTGTAGGAATGGATCCACTGCTTTCAATACTCGAACTCGGAATAGGAACTCGCTCTTTAGTTGTTTACTTGTATTCTTTAGTTAGAGAGTTAGTCCTGTACTTGTACTTGCTAGAATGAGGACCCTTGCTGAAAACCCAACTATCCTTGCTTTGGGGCTGGCATCCCTTTCTTCCGTTCTTGCTTCTGAGACTTACGCTTGTTACTAGTAATTTTCACTCTTGTACTCGTTCACTCCTATACTCTATTGTCTTATACTGCTTAATCACATTCCCACGCCACTTACTTTCATTCCGACTATACCTTATCCCATTCTAAAATTGATTAATGGAGTTTACCCGGCTAGGTCTGTTCTCCTTAAATGACTTAGTGAAGAAGTTAGCCTTACGTGCCTCTGTATATTAGTCCACCTCTTAGGACGAGTCTACCGACCTAACTCTGTCTCTTCTATCTCTTAAACTTCAACGGTACCTAACCTGACTTGACTGAGCTGGCTGGGAACTTAGCCTCTAGCTGTTGGCTTTTATTCCATCTCGGATTCTGCAAATCCTTATTAACTTTACTTTTCTTAATAAACCCATATCTATGCTCGGAAGGTGAACTATTATATTCTATTATACTCGTTAGGTGCTCGGAAAGGATTTGTTCAAAATCAAGTCTCGGATACTATTATACCATTCATATCATACCAAAAGAGCTTAGCTTCACTCTTTAAGCTAAATCAGGTTCAAAACCAGCTACACTTTCTCGCTTAACTATATATCTTGTTCTCTATTAAATAAGACATAATTCTACTAATACTGATAAGACAATAGCTACTTTACTACTAAGAATATTCTAATAATACGGAATATCTCTCATGGGTCTGAGGCCAAAACATATGATTAGTCTATGATTCAACACAGAAATATGGGACCCATTCAACCAGTAGTTCCGGGCACAAGTCAAGTATCCAAGGGCAGGAAAGCACTAGTTTGTTTGGTTCATTATTCATAGTTTCTTTTACTTAGAAGCTGTATTCTGTATTCTTGTATTTATTTTAATAATTGTTGTTTTAAGCCTTGTTACCCGCGGGGGACTTTCTACTTAATAGACTTATAAACCACCCTATGGGAGAAAGGCCTGTTAGGCACTAATTTCATTGTGTATTCTTATTACTTATCTTACATCTTGATTCTGATTATCGTATTAGAAAGTATATTATACCACCTAGAATAGAGTTCTTATTTGCCATATACAACATACATCTTTCGTTGCATAACAAAAAAACCCCTATTATGTATTCACTTTAATTCTGTATTGATAGCTCAGCAGTAAGCATCCTATCCTATCCCGGGTGGTTGGCAAGCAAGAAAGAGCCTATGGTTAGGTCCCGTCCCCATATCCATTGTACCTAGGCAGGTCAGAAGTCTAATATAGTACTTGGTCAGGGGGGAGAATGCTTTCAGTTGCTTCAGCTGCTTTAGATCTTGTTCCTACTACGGATCCAGCTGATGCTTTACTTTATAATCTTATACAGCTTATACAGGTACAGAAGCCTAGGATGGAGCATAAGAGGCTAAAGGAAAGTACAGTAGAGTTGAATCCCCGGATTATGTCTTTGTTGTTGTTGGTTCTGAATCAGTTTGGTTGCGCCGCATGACGTTTAGTTTTTATCTTTGTTTGTTGTCGGTTCATAACTTCAAGGAAAGAGGTCGACTAAAGAGATGCTAGCCATGTATTTACTTCAATCTATGCCACATGTACTCTATAGGTTCAATTGAAATGGCCCCGCCCTTCCTTATGGAGAATAGCTGCCTTTATTTCAGTTATATTATAAGGAAAAAGTCAAAGGAAAAAACAGAATGAGGTGTTATGGTAGTTACTTAATTATAGAAGGGGTGTGTGTGCTCTATTAGAGTATGTTGATTATAATGAAAGTTAGGTACGCTTTCTTTGTTAATAAATTGGATCATATTGCACAGGAAGTGTGTTTACCTTATTTGATTTAGTTAGATAATGTTGTGTTGCCCACCTTTTGAGAATTCAGAATAGAAGGAAGAGAGCTATATCCCGAATCATATAACTTAACTGCTGACTAAACTACTTTCAAAAGAGTGGGAAGAATAGAAAGGTGGAGTTTGGGGAGCAACTGCTGACTAAACTACTTTCAAAAGAGTGGGAAGAATAGAAAGGTGGAGTTTGGGGAGCAAGGCGCATGGCATTTGATTTGGACCAGTACGAGCCAGAGGAGGAAAGGAAGGATACACATTCCATAAAAGTACTAGCTAGCCCTTATACTTTGATTAAGTCCTATAGCGAGCGAGGCTTTCCTGTAGTACGTGGATTGAGGTACCATAATTAGATTCCTGTGCACCTAAATGCACTTTGAATTAAGCCATAGGGACCGACCTACTACATATAAGTCAGTTGTTTTATTGAGCTGACTGAACCCGATATTAGTACAGTTGTGGAAGACATGATTGAAGCCCTATATAGACTGATTTATTGAGCTGAACCCGATATTAGCACAGTAAAAGAAAATCATCTAATTATTGAGCCCGCAATAGGTACTTTTAGATAAGAAATCTATTAAGTACGGCCCTAACATATACTTTATTCTATCTCTTTCCAAATAAATTCGAAAAAAACTATTGGATTACCTTCCCTTTCCTAACGCAATGGGCACCCACCCTACTTATAAGGTGTATTAATCCATCTTTCCTGAGTCCGCTATCGCTTTGTCGGTTATAAAATAAGGGTTGAGTTCGCTTCATAATCAGTTTTTCAATAATAAATTTCATTGGGTTGCACGCTCCTTGCCCGAGCTATACAGTAAAGGTATGAGGGAATTGAGTTAAGGAAGGAACTGCCTGTAAGGGTGTATTTCGGAATTAACGAGTAAAAAAGCTGTCCTGCTCAGCTCAGATACGAGGAAGAGGCCAGCCAGTCCAGTTGATTAAGGCTAAAATGAATTGATGTTTAGTTTAGGAGTTGAAAGATTGATTAGCCATAAGCTAAGTAAAGAAAGAGCGGGGCGATTCCAAAAGATATAACAAAGTAAAGCACTTTAGATCGATTAGGTGTATTAAATGATGTATTTCCCACCAACAAACCCATTTCTGTAGTCGCATTCTGATAGTAGTTATACCTATTCTCTTATCATAATATACAGTTACCTATCTCTTATAATAAGAAAAAAGAGTACTAGTCCCATTGTATCAAGAGAAGAACGACTCTCCCTACTATCTTGTATAAGTAGAAAGAAGAACAAACCTACTCGATGTTGTTGCAAGGAAAGTTAGGCTGCTAGTACCATTTCTTTTTTGTTATCATTAGAAAAAGATAATTAGTGTGCCCAGGGGAATATAGTCTATTAAAATAGTATACTGGTTTCTATGCTAGCAATACTCTATTCCCTTCTTTCTTTACTTATTGCCAATAGAAGACTGACTTGGCTTCCTAAGGGAATCAAGCACGTAATAAGTAATTGAACTAAGTAGCAACCGCCCTTACCCGTGTTCGCTTCACTCTGGCACAACTTAGTTGAAAACTGCCGCACTACCTGTTATACTGGAATTTGGAACTAAGGCCGCTGCCTTCTGAACCCGACTATCAACAAAATATAACTACTATTAGAGGGAATCAAATAAGAAATAAGGCGAAACACAGAGTTGACTGACTTGTATACTATTGGAGAATGGAACCAGTGCTTATTATAATGTAACTAAGAATACGGGATATGTGTAGTAGAACTACGAACCAAACGAACGAGTAGAAGACATAGAATCAACCTAAGTAATGGAAGAATATGTTCCTTCTACGCGCAGTATCCGATTTCACCTTCTAAGTCGGAAGTAAACTAATAGGGGATAGGTGTATCAGAGCACTAGCATAAGAAGTCAGGATCATGGGTGAACTACAGTAGTTAGTTTAGTAAGGAAGGCCTCACAATTGATACATAAGATAATAGGTCAGTAGGCGCTAGTTCAAAATACGGATATTGGATTGAGGTGCAGTAGCAGCAGCCCTGTTAGAAGTAGTTCGAGTGGCAATGCAGGCTAAAAGGGAGGAGCGGAAGAGTTAAAAGCACTAGTTAAATTCTGATATTCATGGTCAAAGGCTTAAGCTCCAAGGTTAGGTCTTGCTGGCATTAGTCGTATTCTCTATTCCTAATCCCATTCCACTTATTACTAGCTCCACTCCAATCTTCTACTTGCTACTCATATCTTTACTTTTCATGGAAATTCCAGTAGTAGTTAGTTGGCTTGGGTTACTCCTTTTCTATTATACGATGCGCTACCAGTGATTCAACTCTTTCTGTTGTTATTATTCTTTCTTGTATTGTAGTATAGTCATAACCTTACTTTTACTACTACCTCATTTGATTCACTGGCCCCCTGATGATTATAGTAGTGGTCGCATTCCCTTTTTCGATTTCTATTGTTATAGGTACTGTTTCACTCTCTCCAGTAGCTCCCCTCAGCTAACGCTGACCTAGTTGTTAATTGGATTCCTTCCATTAGTGGTGATATACAATATAATAGATAAGCAACTCAACTCGCTACTAATACTAGACAAGTAACTAAAGAAGTAATAATCAAACCAGAAAGGTAGATCTAGAAACCCCCTACTGACATAAAAGCCGACCTGCCTTGCTCTTATTCTTGCAATACTACTGATAAGGACCTACAAATAGCTACTCTAGTGATATACTCGAACTAGGAAATCCGGCTTTCCCTACCGCTTCTAAGCATTAAGCGGCTAACTCGGAATGTCACTCCACTATTCATGTAACGCGCAGACCAATAATCATAGAATAGAACTGGTGCCTCTAATACAAACTCTTGTACCATATAAGAAGAAAGAAACCAGTGCCTACAATACCTTAACCCTGACACGGGAATCGAGCGCTGCCTAGCAAGACTGAGCAACTAATAGACTAAACCAAGGAAAGGGGGATTGAGAGCAGCAAAAGGAGAATCGAATCGCAGACTCTCACTAAGGAGCGGGAATCTAACTTAGTGCGCCAAAAAACAAAAACACCCAACAACACAACTCTTCTTGCTACCCTTCTGAAACGACTTGCTATCCCGGCTATCAGCCTATATCTCTTTACTTCAAGCTGCATCTACTTACTTGTTTTCTTTAGCTAATGCATAGGAGCCTGTCTCTACTCTACTGTCTAACAGGTTTACCACTCTTACTTCCATTGCTTACTGGAATTCTGAAAACTACCATGCCCGGACTGAACTACACCTTTCATAACCGACAACGGGGTAAGAATAAAGCTAACAAGTAGGAATCCGGATACTAATAATAGAAGTTGGACTGATCGGTAACAAGGCTCTCACCAAAACTTGAGAATATTGATACAACCAAGGGAGCACGAGAATGCACTACTGGCCGGATAAATATGCCTCTCCTGCCTTGCTGGCACGCTTCCACTACTAACTATAGAAACGAACTACTAATACAAAGATACTAATACAAAACAAAGAATAGAAATCCGTAAACTGAGCTCGAGTAAAGAAAAGAGCCCTGACTATCGCCACCAGTGAACAAGCTAGCGAAAAACTAAAACAAAAAACACCACCAATGAAAACAATTCTGGAAATGAAAACTGGGAATCCATCCACTAAGTAGAAGGATCAACTCGGAACCCGGGCAACTACTAAAGAATCAAAGACATAAGTCGGTATACCAGGCTAACCTGCAAGACCAATCAGTAAGATAAATAGAAAGAATACAACTGGCGCTGACAAGACTTCTGGTGTGTGTTGCGGCCTTCAACAATAAAGAAAATAATAATAAACTAATAAAGTGCATTTTGGTTTTGTTTTGATTCAACCACACTGCCAATGATACTTGAACTGGTGCTTCTCATATCTAAAAAAAAGGAACTAGTTCAACGCGGACTTAGCGCTACTTACTTTTTATTCCGCCGCTCCAGATCTAGGCTTGCTATTCCCTATTGCATTCCCGAACTCCCTCCTAAGGACTGCTAACTACCATCATATCCATAAGAACCAACCGAACTACTGAGAACAAGGCTGCCTCTCATAACTCCTATTCTTATCAACATATGTCGATGAGACCTAACTTACTCACACTTTCTCTTCTCTCCTAACCTCTGAACCTGACATTCCATCCCAAGACTCGAGCTCAGAACTCATTCTTGAAATCCGACACACATCTTATAGCAGCGGGAGCTGCCCTTAATTGCCTGGCTCACTCTCCTCTTCCTCTTTAAAGATCACTTCCAAGCTGATGTTACGATTCGAATATTTGTTTTAGCTCTTCCGCTCCTGATACCATATCCGCAGTTGCACCTTTCGTTCCCTATCCCAGCGCTGTCACTCTTTAGTTATAGATCTGGGCTTACTCTACTGCTTATGAGCCTTCCTTTGCTTACTTACGAGCCTTACTTCTTTAACTTGGTCTTAGAACCCGGTGGGGCGGTCTTATAACCTAGCATCCAAATCCTATTCCGTAGCTTGTAAGAAAGTAACTGCTGCTAGTAAGGCTGTGGAAATACGTACAATATTCAGAGCAAACTCAACAATGTGTAACATTAGAACACAACCGAACTCTCTTCTTTTTTCTTTACCCTGCTGCTATCCGGATCAGTCAATATCATAAGTCAATAATTCCGAATAGAATATTATAATTCACAGAAGCAGAGTAGTCCCCTGGTCATCTGTTAGTAGTTTGATAATCCCTGTAGTTTGACTCTTGTCTAGCTCCGTCAGCCCTAAAATAATGGGCAAGCAAGATTGCACAAAGCAGTCTAAGTGTGCTTTCTTTGCGCTCTTCCTATACTCTCCTTATAGCAGAAAAAACATCCTTTCTTCGCCCTATGATTCAATAATTACCAAATCAATTCTATACAATGGCTCACTACCAGACTAAGGAGTTTTGCATTCTATTCTGTCTTCTCTTTCTATAGGAGAAAAGTGCACCTTCATTGCTGCTCCACTGATCTTACTTGCGCCTAGCCTAAGCATGAAATTCACGATGAAACTCGAACAGTTAATTTCTGAACTGTATGCATAAAAGATGTAGGAATTGATAAACTCCTTCCTTACGCGTAAGTAAAATCCGAAACAACTACTTTCCCGTTAGCACTTAATCTTGTTGCACCAAGGAAAACATTCATTGAAACTGGGAACTGCATTAGCTTCAGCGGCATTCGGCTTCAGAAATCCAGTATAGTGATGGGAATAAGTACGTACAGGGCCTGGCCGCAAGCCCCATCGAAACCCACCTATGGAGTCGGTACCTGTGACGGTTACTTTCTAGGTTTATGGATTATATGGGATTTCCCGTAGCTATGAAATGAGTTTGACAGAGGTTTGTAGACGATAAAGATGGGTTTAAAGCAGCCATGGTCGGTGGTGTACTTCAGTAGATGGATATGATTGTGCTCTCGTATCAAGAAGAGACAGAGGATCAGGTTATGAAGCAGGAATCTATGGCCAGGTAAAAGTGGCTTGGCTCCAAAAGATTTATGATTTGTGAAACAAAGTAGTCATTTAAGAATTGAATGTTGAATGCTCTATTCCAGATATATATGAGGATGCGTGAAAGAGAGATGCAATCCTTTGTTCAGTTTAGAGAGGTAATCAAATTCTATACCTGGTGCTCTAGAGTCCAATTTCCATTCATGAGTTGCGCGAACGGGGTGTAGTTACGTGTACTATGATTCTGTATTCTTTCACTATTGAATTTGGCGTTGCTCGGGACTCGAACCTAAACAAACAACAGAAAGGCAATAATTCAGTCACTCACTTTTAAGCAAAGGGCGCTCGGAGGTTTGGCGCTAAGAGAAACAAATGGGTGTGTGTTGCCCCGGCCCAGAGAGTCCTTAGAGTGTTTTTACTTACTTTTCTTTCTTTTATCATTGTAACATTATTATGGTCTTTTCTTTCTTTTATCATTGTAACATTATTATGGTATTAAAGCTATTAGTTACTATATCGGTATTGGAGCTATTAGTGTTAGAGCTATTAGTTGACTTAGCCATCTACTCACCATCGCTCAATTACCCAAAGCCTGGAGCTGACTTGACTTTTCATCTACTGTAGATTGCCCGACCTCAACTTCCCTCCCCGCTGCAGATCCTGTTGTTTATACTTATCCTTTATACTCTTCCGACGTAGTTGATCATGAAATTCAGTGAGACTCTCTTTACGTGCCCAAAGACAGGACAGAGAGTAATAGGTGTCTCAGGTTGCTAAGGTTTAATAGGTGTCTCAGGTTGCTAAGGTTTAATAGGTGTTTAAACTCATAAGCAGGAACTTCACTTTATGAATCGAAATAGTAAGTCGCCACCCGAACTAACTCCACTTGAGGAAGCACCTCTCTATCTAAAACTTAGGGTTAGGTTATAAAAACGAGTACTTACTTTATTCTTATCCTGATACAGAAAAATCTTTTAGCGCCGGAAACAAAAAAGATAATTGCCCCAACTGGACTTGCAACTGAAACGTCACTGCCTGCTGATTCCTCCGAAGAACTGGTTACTGCTTCTGAAACTGCTGAAGATCTTGAGCTTATGAGGATTATATTGGCCTTGGCGCAAAGACGTATGAAACAAGGGATGAAACTACAAAGGCAGAATTAATAGCGAGGTAACAATCTAGTACAGGTGCTCTCCACTCTAAGATAAGAATTGCCCTCGCCGACCTCTTCGCTTTGTCTTGTGTTGAATTGATTGTTTATTTGTATTGCATTCCGTTGCTTGTTCACTGGCCCTACTATTCTGTTTACATTACAGACCTCGATGTCAAGTCCAAGTCGCGCATAATAGAAAAGCTCCAACTCACTCTACAGTACAACCTACAGAACCCCTAATTCAAATAATGAAAACAAACTGGACAACTTGCTCTTGCACATAGCATAGAAGCTCATACGGACACTGAACTAGTTCAATGAAAAAGAAGGAAAAGGGAAGGAATAGAGTCTAATATAAATATGGATAAAGAAAGGCTAAAGAAGAACAGTGCCTAGATCATATGCTGCAGGAGTTGGCGAAAGGGATGAACCTGATTGGCAAAGAAGTTTAGCCCGGTGAATCTTAAGAGCGTCGAGAATTTGCTGCACCTCAAAAGGGGGCCGGGGAGCAGAGAGATCCGAAGCTACGGTCGTGCTCTTTTGGTTGGGAAAAGAAATAGCCGCCCCATTTTCAAACATAAACATCTGATCAAGGTCGGTGGGGAAGGTATAAGATAGGTGGTGCAAATGATCCGGGTGGTTAGGTAGAATAGAAGCGCTTAAGCAAAGAAGGTGGTTGACTTGGAAGTTTTTCAGTTAGAGGGGACGCCCCAAGCCGATGGTGACCGAAAAGCACCTTTTCTGTTTTTCGAATACTTTTATTTAGTGCATCCATTAAGTACATCTACAAGACGATGAAACTATAGATGATATGCCATTATATTATTTTATCATTACTCATTATATATGCCATTATATTATTTTATCATTATAAATTATATTAGTTAGTTGTTTCTATGGACGATATGCCATTATATATCTTTATGCCATTATATATAATTATATATTCGTTGTTTCAATTTCATCAGATGTGAAACGATATTCGTCCCTTCGTAGTGGAGCCTTCTTTGATAAATTCTTTCTCTGACCAGTCAGTCTTCTAAGGGGGGTTTCGAGCGTAGATCGGTTGGTTTGTCCTCGGCGATAAGCCTACGAAAGGAGCCAGGAAAGCAGGCCTTTAAGCCAGAAGCTGTGTCAGTGGCAGTACTCGTTGAAGTCAAATCCGCTTCACAGAAGAAATGGGGACAAAATGTTATTTGTGGACTCTCCTCAGGATAGAGAAGGTGGAAGAAGGCAGTTGTTGAGCAAGTGGCATTGGTTTCAAGTTCAAGCATCATCCAACTGGAGAAGAAAGATACGATCGAATATTCTTAATGCATTCTTTTAATATGATTAATGCATTCTTTTCATATTATTAATGCATTCTTTTAATATTATTTATTAATACATTCTTTTGAATATTATTAATACATTCTTTTAATATTATTTATTAATACATTCTTTTGAATATTATTAATACATTCTTTTTTTATAGTTAGAGCACGGATAGAAATTGTTCTCTTACAGGTTCCTCCACTAGTATAAAGAAAGAAGGAATGGAATAGTCGTGACGCGGAACTGGATGATTCTGCCCTGCCTGCCTCTCTCTCTCTTTTTGTTGCGCGCCTTTACTCTACAGAACCAGCATAGCTCGCATACGAGCACGCTAATGAGGCCCGGAGCCGATAGATGAAGATGGGAAGCTTAGACTTCGACTGCCTCGAAGGGTTCCAATAGAAATAAAAGAATTATGGATTGTGGGCTGAAACTAATTCATATTCATCAATATGGTAAAAGCTCCTTTTTTTGTACTGCCATATCCACACCACAGATTTATCAATTGAGAAGATAAGCGAGAATGCTACACTACATCTTTATGAACACTTATGAACACGCTTAGTATAATGTTGCGCGGGAACAGAACTCGAATAGTGCTACTTCTTATTTCAATGGGAACCTAAGCTCAATAGGCTTTCCTTTGCCGACTATGATCTTAGCCTCACCCCACCTCTCATTATCCCTAGCAACTGGGAATCACACCGGGAAATAGAGAATTGACCAGTGCCCAATAGGATTGAAGCGGGGAGTAGAGAATTAGGGTACTTTCTAGTGCAGTTAAAGCAAAGCCCCAGTATTTGATGTAACAATAATAAGTATAAGGATTTCGGATATCTAGCGTAAACCAAGAAACAGGAGATTCAACTGCTACTGAAAGGGTTGCTACTAAGTGGTTCTCATCCTTTTACTTCTAATAAGGGATTTAACTAGTATCAGCAAGGCAAACAGACTATGCATAGTACGTGCTTCCCATCCCTATACTCGGGGCATAAGGGAATGGACCACCCAAAGAAAGACTATCGATACCGGAGAGCATATGGCCTAGCGAGACTGCCGCGCCAAAGCCCTGCCGAAAGAGTCGAAAGGATTAAATCAGCTCCGTTCTTTTTGTACATAGTTGGATCCTACAGTAATAGCTCCATTACGAGAAGCACCAGTTTACAGGTAGGTTTGAGTTACAGCCCTGTTAGGCAGTATTTGATTCCCTTAAAGTAATAGAAACATAAATCAGTTCGAGTCTATTTGCTGGTAGCTCCATCCTGGTAAGAGAGGGAATTATAAAACACTACAAGTCAGTCTAAAAGACAGGGAAATCCGGGATAGGCCGGTGACATGACTCAGCACAATACGGCTTGGTCCCTGGTGGACGGTGTGAGGCGTGTACTGCTGGGACATAGGATAGGGCTGGGCCGTTGGGCGTAGAATAGGGTTGGGGACGCAATGTTAGTCACTACCGCCGAAGACAGCACGTAGTAATAACTCATATTAAATACAGTATATAGAGTTCCTTGCCGCTAATCAACATAGAAGGGAATCTTGTACAATATAATATAACATAACGTAATCAAATACAAAAGTCAAACCCAGTCGCTAAAGCATGTAAGGCAATAGAGCGCTAGGCTAAGAGACACTGGTTACAGGGACAATACAAGAGTTCGAGAGCGGGAACTTCGCCTTGGATAAGGTAGTGTAGGATCGAAAGGCTAGCTTCTTTTGTTAGGTCCTCTAGTTATGTGTTCAATTCGGATCGACCCTACTGCTTAGATGCAAATTATCCTGTTCTTGTGTGGGTGCTGTAGGAGAATCTGTTCAAGGGTGAAGAATCTTAGGTGCGGATAGCCCATGTAGCGGTGCTGTATCAAGTCAAGGAACAAGTCGCAATCGAGTAGACTCACTACTTCCCGCTTCAAAGTCCAGTACTTAATCTTTATACTCGACATTCATTCTGCTGCTGCTTACTTTCGAACAAATGCATCATTTCTATCTTCGGCTTCAGAGGAGAGAGAGAGTCGCCAACTAATATTGATTTTCGGTGGGTGTTGGACAGAGTATTGGTTACTGAACGCCAGAACAAGAGCTATCAAGTTCAATGACAAAGTATAGCAGTTGATACACTTATTTGTGTTAATAGAAAACTGATTGATGTTACTCTCGTCTCGGACTGAGCTATGTGGTTACACTTTCAGGCTAAGTAACCCTACCGACCGTGCTTTAGTCACCCTACCTTGCTACTATACAAAGACCAGACTTACTGTTGTTACCAACCGAATGAAATTAGTTACTGACCGATCAAAGAAGAAGTTATGTGTTAACGCCTATATAATAGTAGCTTTCATTCCATCTTATGAAACATCAGGCTTTGCACTTACACCGGGTATTCTTACTTATTTATTTCACTGCTATTCAATGTTGTATCCCATTAACTAATAATGTAGTACAATATAGTATAATATAATAAATACAATTAATTAACATAACTACTATGATCGATTGCTAGGCTTACTTTCCTGTGTTATAGTACGACCTCCCTTAATGTTAGGAACTCAATTTGGATTCTGGATTTCTATGTTAGGAACTCCATCAAGTAAGGAAATGGATTCATCTTTAAGTGAACATTTCCTCTTTTCTTTATATTCTCATGGTATAACCAATAGTAAACTTACCATACAAAAACACTATAAGGTAAACAAAACACACTTAATTAGAAGAGAAGTCGCATTACTAGCAATGCTATCACTGAATACTTAATACATCCCGGATATTGAAAAGCAACTTTTCCTGATATCAATCCTAAATAAAGTACCTGAAATTCCTTTCCTCCCTATCAATCAATTCAAAGATTGGGTTAAGATAGATATCATATTGAGATTGCTCACGACAATAAGCATAACCAAATGATTTAGGCCTGGGCAATTCCTTTGAAAGACCTCAGTACATATCTAAGTCCTCAGTCCAATACAAAAGAAAGACGGACGCGGAGCGGGTAACAATCTCACGTGGGTAAGAATAGAATAAAGCTAGACGCCATCCCGCTACTGTCTAGCTGCCATACCGCTCGGCTCGCTTTCAAGAGCTAGGGCAATAAGTGAAGCCATAACCCAGACCTTAGGCGAAAAGAGTAATTCCCTTTTCTTCCTAGTCATAGGCGAAGGAAAAAGAGGTAGAGCTGGAAGGAGCCCTCTCTTCATATGTGAGATTTCTTTAGAGAATATACTGCCCTGCTTGCTTGCTATGAGTTGTCTCAGGGGCTCGAGAGACCTCGCATTTACGAAACTGACGGAGCAACTTGTTAGCCCATCGCTTTATGGCTTACAGGAGTTGCTGGCACTGGTATTCACTCGACGTATGTATCCACCCGCCCATAGTATCACCAATCCCATAGTATCAGACCAATATAAGGCATTTTTGAGTATGGCATCTCTTGTTCTCGAATCCGTTATAAGGGCTTAGACATACAGAAACCGAATCTACTCCCGAATCTCATGCATAAGTAACGGAGCGCTTAATTCAGGTAGGAATAAAGTCAAAGCTTTGATGCGCAAAGGGAGATTGAGGGAAGGGAAGGGCTTATAAGCAGTATGCATTGAGGGAAAGGCTGCCATCTCTGCTTGGCAGAATTCCATTGAGTGCTCTGCTCCCCTATGATAGAAAAAAGGAACCTAACTCCTGACTCTATCCTTTAGTTTGAACCTTCGCACCCCGAGAACACAACAACAATAAGCGTAAGTGCGTTGAATGTGAGTGCACCCACTACTTTGATTAGGAACCTTATCCTCTACTTGCAGCCTAATACTCAGCCGCTCACATTCTTATTAGTTCATTTTTAGACTTCACTAAGGAAGGGACTAGTAACAAGTTTCAAGTTGGAATCATAGGCAGTAAAGAAATACTTCGATGTACGGTTTGGTAGCCTCTAAGGTGGTAGTTAAGTTAGAGAACGAAAGCAAAGAGCAGTAGAATCACAGTAAGTAGCGTGAGGCTGGGCATTGAAGACAGCAGTACAAGGATGCCGGGCAGTGGTTCAAGAATCCAAAGCGGGGTTCTATACCAGTAGCTAAAGAAAGCAAGTAAGTAGTTGAGGTTGGGAAGCAAAGATTAGTAGACCCAGAAAGGTAAACAGATTTAAATACTAATGATGCAGGGCTCTTAGGGAGAATTCAATTCCATTCAAGGTGGTAAGGATGCCAGGAACAAATTAGGGTGTTGAGTAATAGATCCTAATCAGTGTTTAAAGAAGAAAAGCATAGGCCGGGAGCCTTGTTTATGGGGTAATAGTACTATCAGGTTTGGAACAAGAGATTGACATACTATTGGAATCCGGGGTAAATGAAAAAGCACTAAGTGCATTTCTTCGCTATAGTAGTAGAATAAAGATGGTAGCGGTAAAAGCCTAAGTGACATGTTTGCTTCTTCTATGTGGTTGGTTCTCTCTAGTATACTCCCCAGTACCAGTAATAGTATTTGAAGCAAGGCAGGGTAGGCTAAGGGGCATGGAGAAAGTACTTTTGAATCACAAGTAAAGGTAGCTTAAAGGTCAGTAAAGTTAGATTTGTGGCAAGGATACAAAGTCTCAGTTGGTGGGGGACACCCTAATTATGAGTTGGACTCTTTCAATAGTAGCTGGATTCCTGGTTGTTAGCGGGATTCTTGGTAGCATCAGTCCGGGTATGAGAGGCGTGTAGCCGCACGCTGCCCTTATTTCGAGTGTTATTCTGATTTGTTTACATACACTGTCAGCTCGAAAGCAAAGAGACTACGACTGAAACCAAGCTGCGGGCGAGACAACCCCGGAATGGGCCCCCAGTAGGGAAGAGTTAGGTTGTAGCATAAGCATGAGCGGTATTAAAGCCCCTCTTTCCATTGGTGATTTCAGCCTTGCTGTCTGTATAGGGTTATTCGGTATTCTTGTATTGATTCCTGGAGCTCCAAGTGTCCTTATAGGTAGTATAGTTAAGGCCTAAGTTGTGTAGTGAAGTACGAGAATTGGTTTATTCTGCTATCGATAAGTGGGGCAACTTCTATTAATACAATCTCAAGTCTATTCTCCTACAATAATGGTAATAGTAGCATGTGTTTTCGTAAAGTCATTCCGCTTGGCGCTTGGCGAATCGAGCAAGTATTTTATAGAATGGGGCGAATCAGTAAAAGGATAAGTTAGTTTGTGTAGGATAACTCATATGTAGCAAATCCGCTGGTTGTATTAATATAAGTTATAAGTATAAACAGAATACTTCATGCAATAAGGTAGTGGACAAGCGGGAGTTAAAGCAAAGGGAGTTAGACTCGCCAAGACCTTGAACTAAACGATCCGGATTGAACTATATGGTTATTGAGCGTTAAAGACAGGGTAGTGAGAGAGCCAGGGATTAAAGAAGTACTAATAAGAGAATAAAAGGTGAAATAAGTAATGCAAGCGAAGAGAGTTAGGTTGAAAAGCCAGGATCCTGGTCCATATCTAAAGAATACGAGTAAGGAGCCTAAGCCCTGTAGTAGGGAAAGCCTTGTTAGCTTGCCAGGATAGTGAATCTGATTTCCTATTCCGATTCTTTTTAGTATTAGTTTATGTTACAGGGCTCTGCCAAATAGTTCCTATCAGTGCTAGTTGAAGCGAAGCCTTGTTAGCAACTCACTCTCTTTCTCGTGTTCGATGATGCTGTTTCTACTTATCTCCTCTACTGCTTAGCTTAGTTCAAAACAGTTCGGTTCGGGTATTGTCGGTTCAACAAGGAGAGTTCGATCCACCTGTAGCTTGCTCTGATTACTTACTTTTTTCGACTTTTTCTTCTTGAGTCGACAACACTAGCACCAACCTATCTCTTTCATCGCCAACACCATCCCTTCCCGCTTCATTGCTTACTTTAACCCATTCTTCTGTAATTCCAGTTTCTATGCGAGCCCCTTATTCTGCTGATTATTTTTGTACTGCTTCATTCTCGGCTTGGCTTAGCTTCTACGTACGATTAAAAGATAACTTGTATCTCTTACTTAGACACAAGCCAGAAGATTCAACTCTACCACAAGGAGCGGGGATGCTGCAACTTACTTTAGCACAGCAGATGATGATTCTCGAGTTGCTGTTCATTGAACAGAACCTCTATCGTCGCCAACACCCTTATTTTATTATTAGTAAGCTATTTCCCCTGCTCTGCTTATTACTAATCCATTATTTGAACTATACCCATTACGGAGACGTAACTACTAGGAGCGGAAGCCCACAGCACCCTACCATGTAGTCCGACTTAACTGCTGACTCTTTATACGCCTGCTCGGAGATACCCTTTTCTTATACGCTTGTTCTGAGAGACCCTAATGTTTCTTCTTCTCTGGGAGATACCCTCTCCAGCTTAAAAGCAAGAAAGAGAACCGGACTTGGTCAGCTTAAAAGCAAGAAAGAGAACCGGACTTGGTCATTAGTAGTGTCGAGTTGACTTCTTACTTATGTATTACTTGCACTCTGATTTGTAACAAAAAAACTAGGTATTTCGGGTGTAACACATAAGATTCACTGCTACCCCTTTCTTGCTTATTTGTAACATCGATGCTACATCTTTAATCTACTTTTCTATTCTATACCTAACAAATGCATGCTATTTCCTTACTTACCCAAATCAAAGCAGTAAACCAATAGGATTAAGATAAGGGAAAGTAAGCCTCTCTGACAGTAGTAAAAGAATAAGAGGTGAACAGTAGACTTAGTCCCCAGGAAGGGTAGGCTAACAGGAATGCCAGGCAGCAGGGCGGCGGTAAAGAGAGTTAGGTTGAAAGCAAAGTGAGTGAGAGGGTATAGAAGCTGAGATGCAGCAAGCAAGGCTCAGAGGGGGTCGAGGTAGCCTTGGAGCCCGGAAACTTTCTAACTAAGCAAGGCAGGGAGGCGACAGCAAGGAGTAGGCGCAGTGGTTTCAGTTCAGCTCATCGGAGTAGTGGTGAATTCCCATTTTCTTGTTTCAGTGCTGCAAGGCACCCCGGAATTCTTTGTGGACACCAAGCTCAATTCTAGTCAGTACCGGCTCAATTCTATATTATCATAGATAGCATTGGCGGGCCGCGGGCTCTATAAAGTAATAAGTAAGATTGACTACTCGGTGAGTGAGATTTACTACCTGGCGAGAGAACTACACTACCCTATCTTTAAGTCATGCTTGTTCGTTTCACACTCTTGGGCTTGCTCCTTGAATTCCCCACCTAGCTTCCAACTTCCAATCCCGGCTTTCATCCTTAACACAAATAGCTTACTCTTCCGCTCATGCCCTAAATTCTGTAGTTCACTAAGTGGGCTTAACCATTGACATATGGAATTCACTAGTCTTGCATAGACTTAACTATGGGCACAGTACTGGCAAACAGACTTCCCCTACGGACCCCGTAGCTCTTAACTAAAAGTATGCAATTACTGGCTTTGAGTCTTGCCTTTCGCTCTTATGCTCCTATATCTTCTGCTTCAACTCATTGGCACGATGTAGCACATCTCAGAACAGAATCGAACACCTAGGAATTACAACAATCAAAAGAAATCCAGCTAAAAAGAATAAGACCTTAGCTACTGACTTCAAAGCTAACTTAACCCACCAGAAGACTTGCCCCCCGGACCAGCAGACTTACTATCCCTGTTCTAAAATCCCTACTGCTTCTCATAATGGAACTACCGGCAAACTACTATACTTACTTTAATGCTTTAGCGGCTGACTTCAATACCTTATCACATTCTAAAGGAATCAACTACTACAATAGGATTTGGACTAATGCTAACAAGGCTTAACTCCAAGGCAAGCTAAGGGATTTCACTAGTATCAGATCAATACAAAGATATGATTTTATAGATTGAACTTAAGGTTAAGCGCGAATCACCTCTTTTTAACCACCATGTGGGCAGAAGAAACTAGGGCGTGAATCACCTCTTTCATAGACAAGGGAAGAGCGATGAAGAAGAAGCTGTCACTGAATCAGTAGTTCCAATTCCAGCTCTAGAATCAATATCTACAGCAACAGAATTGGCCGTTCCAATTCCAGTTCTCAAGTAGTCTGCAAGTGGTTCTTGTTCAATGAAAAAAGGAAAGCTCTGTTAGGGGTCAGATGAAAAAGAGAGATGATTAACAATGCTATGCAAGAAAGACAGACTATTAACAATCACCTTTTGTACTATTACTATGTGATGTGGACTAGAATCAGTTCAATCCTATAGTTATTAGTAGAAGAATCGAGGGCAGCGTTAGCTGCCGGTGGCTTCTGGGGTCCTCTACTTATTGTTGTTGTGTTCAATCCTTCTATTTACCTGTCTCACTCTGGTATCACTTAGTTTAATCCCCTTAGGGAGGAGTTCGGAACTAACGTCTAGTCTTTAAGGCAAGAAGCCTGAGCTTGAGTTAAGGAATACATAATCTCATAAGTAAACAAAAGATAATAGGTCAGTAGCGCCAGGGACAACTGCAGACACATAAAGATCCGGGAGCTTAGGAATTCAAAGCGGAGTTAAGAGACTTAAAAGGCAGCAAAGGTAGCCCCCATGTTCTTTACTTACTAGGCTAGGTTAGTTACGACTTCTTTCTGTTATTTATAGGTGTGATTCCTGCTAGAGAGGTTCTAGTCCAGGAAAGGGAGTTTCAATCGTAGACTAAAGAAGCGGTTAGAGGCAGAGATCTCAGAAAAATGAGTAAGGTCAGCGCCAGCCAAGCAACTACTAATAAAGTTCTGAGCCTCTCATCTTTGTTTGCTTGTTTGTTGAAAAGCATTTAACTTACACTGACGCAGAAACAGGATTCGGTGAGTAAGCAACAGAAGATGGAGCTAGAACTGGATCTAAAGCTGTGCGAGCGAGTGTTTAAGTATAGACGGTATAAGCCGAAAAGTATAAGCCGAAGAAAGATCTGAATCAAAAGCAGAAAATGGATCAGTTATCAAGTATGCTGTTAGAGCTATTGAAAGATAAGAATAAAAATAGGTGAACAAGAAAGTATTGTTGCCAGAAGCAAGGGAATAAAGATCTCATTGGCTGGCAGGATTAGATGCGGATAGGTAAATTATGTCCTTATTTGATTCTCTTATTGGTGCTCGAGAGATGAAATGAAAAGTAAGTGGACCAGATAATGAATCAGCAGGTGAAGAAGCAGTATCCAGTGCAAGTGAGTCAGCTGTTCGCCCGAGAATAAGTAGTGAGTCTGGAGTTAAGTTAGCCTTGAGTCTCTTTCTGTTCGCTTTTGTTCGCCTAGTGCAAAGTTGAATTACGAATTTCATTGCCTGGAATGCATGGTTAAGTAAGGTAATAATAAGGTATTTGCTTTGAAGCGTGGTATAGGCATATGGAATCCCTTGTTTAATCCTATCTTGGTTACATCCTAGAGAGAAATAGAATAAGATTCCGCATCACGAGTAGAAGCATGCCAACTAGATAAGGATCTGGCCCAGACTCAGTGCCCATTGAAGTTCAGCAGCAAGAATCCATCCTTACAAAGATCTATCCCAAGTGCTCATCAATTCCATTCTTTGGCTTCTGCAAGAGAAGGCGGCCCAATCTTTTCCTGAAAGATGATATTCTTAACATGCAACGGGACCAGCAAGCGAATCAGCAAGCAATGAAAGGTTTGTACCATATAGAAGAGTGATTACATTCTTTTCGAGGAACAAGCTTAGGAACAAGATAAAAGGGATAAAGGTGCTGAGTATAGAAGCTGGTAAGAAGAGTAATCAGAGGTATTGTGTTGGCGACGAGTTTGTTGTGTTGCGAGTAAGACTAGGGCTACCACGCTAACATTAGTTTTCTTGCTGTTGTTGAGGGATAAGGTTAGGCCAGCAGTAACCAGTTCTTTAAAGGAATCAGCAGGATACAGATTCTAAAAAGAGATATTCAAACTCATAACTTCAAGTATAGATAGGTCGAGGAATAATCAAATCTCAAGTAAGCTATTAGTAGGTCGGGAATAGAATGAGTATAAGGATCTATATCATGCCTAGTTAAAATACCTTAAGTGGGAAGCGCGGGACACTATTAGGTGGAATTCAGTGTTTCTTTTCTTTTTTTACTAGGCGCAATAGAAGAGCTGGATTCCCGGTTGACTCGGCACAATAAAAAAGTGGATCAGTAGATAAAGGTAAAGTTGTTGAATGAAGATCAACTGCTGATTTGTCTTTTGCCTAGAAATGCAGCAGAAGAAATGAAACCTTTACTTGGCGTAATATGTTCAGAAAGTATAGTTCCAGAAGTATAAGTGAAAAGCAGCAGATGGATATGAAGCAACAGAAGAAGCTGCGCGAATTAAGTCAGGAAAGAAGGCTTTTAAGAGCAGTCTTTAACATCCGAAACGTAACTCGAATCAGGAACTTTACCTTTAAGAAGAGCACTCAACAGGGTGTGTGAGGTTGTTTAGTTTGCCTGTGAGGCTTTGTAGGAGTAAACAGTGAGTCAGCTTCAGAAGCAGTGTTGGCCGACTACACAGTGTTTGTTATTGGCTGTAGCTCCTTGTCCTAAAGTAGTGGAGTATCTTTGCTTGGGGTTCGAAGTCTAGGCAGAACTCGCTAACGTTGAAAAGGACTGATTGTACCGAGGAAGGAAATAAACTATACTTGATTAAACTCTACTTTCAGACTCAACTGGACTTGCAACTCAATAAGAGCAATTATAGTAGGAGAACTGTGGAGGGTCTCGTGTAGAATTGTCTGTTCGAAAGAAAGTACCACCGACATTACTTAAAAGTATTGACTTGAATTAGGAAACTGATCTAGTTGAAGACCCCGATCTGGTAGACTTTCCTCTTACTGCTGAAGATCCCGCTCATGAGTCTGCTGGAACTCCACCTGTTTCCCTCACTCGACTTGAAACAAATCATTCAAAAATTCCTGTTAGCGACGAACTTCTATCGTAGACAAAGACAATAACAGAAGGATGCTTTACTGCTTAAGCATGGCGTGGGTATTCCTCTAATTCTGCTCTCTCTATTTGCGCAAGAAAGAAAAGTCACAGTATAATCCGTTAAGTCGACAAGAGGATCTGCAGCATCATAGACAGCATCAAGAGAAGTAGCTGTAAAAGAAGCAACAGATGGAAAGTATAGTGATGGGAAATAAGATAGTACTGGCTCTGGCTTTGAAGCGCTAAGTTACGTTCAGTTATTGGCAGTTGGGGGCCATAAGAAGAAGGGTTTGTATACTGATCACTACTCAACTCGCTCGGTGTTGGCTTCATCATACTTCTCTTCTTTCTCTAAGTTTAAGCTATGGTCAACAAATCTTCTGCGGGGAATTACCTATCTGTGGTCCAGCTGTTCTAATGCATTTGTAGCCGTGCCATCTTTACTTTCTCTCCTTGCTTCTTCATTCAGAACTTTATTAGTAGTTGATCATCCCATAGTTTTAACTCCTGCTTGAGCGAATACTAGACTCCTCATTGTTGCCTAAAGCTTGTTAGCTTCTATTATTGAACTCCATCACTTGTTCTTGCGCCGACAAACTAACATTCTCTTAGGCCTCGCTCAATTCTCTTCTTTCGGATCGGAGCGTAGGAGTTATTTTAGTGAATTACTATTACTATAAGGCCCGGCGGGTGAGAAAGATTGTTATACCTTACTTTTGACTGCTATCGCATGAAACACAAGGAAAGGCTGAGTTGGTACTTTGTTCAGTCAACCAATTAAATTGCATCTCATGCTCATATAATAGTCAAGAGGATTTTCAGAAAGGATCTCTGATCTATAATAGCCTACAATCTATTCATTTATCTCTCTTGCACAACTGCTCTATATTAAGATAACCAAACACAGAGCATTGTTGAAAAACTCACTTATTACTGCTTGGCTCTACAAAGCTTTTGAAGCTATAAAGGAGGATAGGCGGGCACCCATAACTCCACGTTAACAACAATGTCTTATGCCATTCATTACTTATTTCATTGCTTCTGGAATTCGTACACTTGCTTCAAAACAAACTCCTAATACACACACACCACCTCTCTGAACACGATAAGCTTGTTCTGTTCCCCGAAAACTAAAGTAAGTTGCTTGCCTGTTTCAGTCATTAGCCCATAGCATAGCCCCTAAACTCACTGCTTACTGCTTCCTTTAATTACAAAGCATTGTTTGTTTCTTCAAAAACTCTATCATTTGCTTGTTCTTTCGTTTCATTTTTCGCTTGATGCCCCGAGATACAACACAATAGGCTAGGAGGATTCCACTCGCGATTCCACTTATGGACTTTCTACTTGGCAGCCAATGACTTCCCTCTCTCCACGACCAACGTAAAGCCAATACCTCATTCATTGAAATGGCCATCTCTCTCGTCGACTTAACTGTAAACATCTCCTATCTCGTCTCCTTTCCTTGCAGCTTACAATTGAAACACCGTTAACTGTTCCAGTTAACGCCTTAAACCTATATTAGTAATATAGGGCAATTAGAGCAGAACCTTTCTACCCTGCAGCTGACTTAGCGCTTGATGCTATTCCGCAGACTCTTAACTTAAGCTTAACCACTACGTAGGCATTCCATTTCAATTTCCACTCCCTTACCATTATGGCAAGTCAACTCAACTGCTTATTAACTCATTTTAGCTTTAGTCTTTTCAATCTTAGGCTAAAGAATAAGCTGGATTTGTTTAGTCTACAAGAGAATAACCGGTACCTTTGACAGAAGAAGAAGTTCAAGGTCAAAATGGCAAGTGGAGTTCTTTCTTGCGGAATAATATCTTACAGGCTTTGAAGCCGAAAAGCAATAGAAGATCAGTATAAAGTGAATCATCCGCAATGCAATCGGAAAGTTCCCTGAAAGTCGAGTGAGGGCGGATTAGAATCTTAATCTTAAGGCTAAAGTAAGACAATAAGCGGGATCGGGCCCCGTGTAAATATCTGTGTGATATCTTGGTGTTGGCGATGATAAATCTGTTGTGTGTTCCTAAAATGAATAAGTTTCGGGATGCGTTCAAGTCGGGACGGTTCAACAAGTGTTCTTCCATAAGAAGAAGATCATGTAGCATCAAATGAGGTAGTAGTTAAGTATCGTAGCAGTTACGTTTCCTGGAAGGGACTTCAACAAATATGGGGTTAAGTCCAAAGACCATCCATATGGTATTAAAGCCTAAACGCACAGGTTACCTTCTTTTGTCGTGTCGTATAGTTAAGTTGGTTCTATTATGGGCTTTCCCTCTGCGCGCACGATTCTATCCGATCCGGCACGGCACTAAGATTGAATGTAGTGGAAAGTCGTTTTCAAGTTGCTCCTACGCACTTTGGAATCCGAAATCATTGTAACTAACAAAGAAAGTCAAGTGGAATTGATGCGCGCTTGGTGAAGGTTTGTTGAAATTCTTTCCACGCTAAGCGAGTTCTTTCTATAGAGTTAGCAGTGAGGTTTCATAGGGAGCGGAGCCTCAACAAAGATGTTGCGAAATGTGCTAGTCGTCAATTGAAGCGCAGCGCGGTTATAAGTCAATCAAGTTTCTAGTAGAATTTATTGAGAAGTAATGGAGCGTAGATCCTTGGGTTAACAAATTAGTCTCGATTGGACCATTGCTCGAACGTAACTCTACTTTCAGAACTTAGACTCTTATCAAGCTAAAGGGAGTTTTGTATTTGTATACATGTAGTGTATGGGTGAACTGAACAAGCATAAATACTCACCACAGCTTGAAGGTACAGGTTCTTAGTAAAGAGGAAGCTTACTCAGCTCAGGACCGGGAAAGGGAAAGAGATACAAATTCGTCTGCATCAAAAGGAGGGGAGTTAGACTTGAATGACCAATTCGAGGGGCAGGGACAACGGATAACAGATTACCAGCCCTTAAGCTATTCCTTTCACTTTAGAAGGCAGACAGAGAAGGATCGCTCACGCCAAAGATATCGGCACCATTCTTTCTTTTTTGTCAATAGTCAGCAATGTTGTTTACTTACTTCTATAATGGATGCACTAATAAATATAAGATAACTATAAGATGCAGATAACTAGCATTACTCAAAACTTTAAAGTAAAGTAGCGTAATCGTCCAGCTTCCGATGCTACAACGGCAAACTCAACAAGCTTAGTACAATGTTGCTTTGCAGAAGGAGTTCCTCTCGTTATTTTAGTGTCCGCTTTTCTCTCCTTTATATTGATTCAGTCCAGTCCTATTTAAAAAGGTAGAAAATCCCCTTTATAACAAAGCTGTCCCCGGAATCCTCCTGAGTGGAAATCTGAATACATCTATTTGCCCTTGGCCTTTGAGTCCGAGGTGCTACGAGGCACGACCATGGAAGTAATGAAAAAGAATAAGATCATTTCTTACCGCGTGTGCATTCAATTAAATGAAAGGTTAAAGTGACCCGAGTTGCAGTTCATTTGGATTCTATTTCGATTTGAGTTCAAGGGATTTGCCATTTAGTCATTTAGTATAGTACCCTTGCTTTAATAAAGGAATGGAATGAAATACTCCGAGACTCAAAGGCAGCTTACTCTCGGGGCGCTCGAAGTCCGCATCTGTCAAGTCTACAATTTCATTAAGGAAGCTTTTGGGGTGGGGGGTGGAGCGAGTCCTTACACTCTGTGTCGGATCTGTAGTCGTTTTGGGCGTACTGCGAGGGGCACCCTTTGATTTGAGTTGCTCTAGAGATAAGTTTAGAAGCAAAGGCGGGAAGTGAAGCCTGATCTCCTCTTTTATAATTAGTTGGAAGCTAGATCAGACTCCGGAGCAGATATTATGATCGTTACTTGTTATAGAGCTGGATCAGATAAGTAAGCTGTTCGAGTGGAATCCTACCTATCATTATAAGCAGTTCAAAAGGAAGCTGTTAAAGCAGATCTAGATCGAGCAGAAGGAACATAATTGGAAGCCTTAAGATACGGCACAGGCGTAAGGCAGAAGGAACATAATTGGAAGCCTTAAGAAAGGCCACAGGCGTAAGTAAGAAAGAGTCCTGTTTTTGGGATCAGAAGCCGAAGAGAATGCCCAAAAGGCCCGCTCCACTCTTTTAGGCCAGCAATGAAAACAATAAGAACCTTACTACTAAGTGAAAGGCTGATATCGCTGCTAGCAAGAATAGGGACAACAACGGAAAATGATAAAAGTTAGCATAAAAATGAGGAGTAGAAGCATAAAAGACAGGAGCGATGGGTTAACTAGAAGGGGGGCTCAGAGGCAGGAAAGATGGTTTTGGTGTCAGTAGAAGCAGGCTTGGTAGTACTACCTAGTGCTCCTTTTCGAAAGTCAGTAACAAAAATCTCAACTATTCATATAAGGCGGGGGGAAAGTCAGAACAATACTTCAAGGCCAGAAACGGAGCAGGATTGAGCTAGCCTAATATTAGATAGAATTGAAAAGAGGACAGCATAATAAGGATTATCCGCGGAAGCCGAAGCTCATCTCTTTTCTCATGCCCACGTCACCGCCACGTACTTTTTCTTAGGCTAAACTGGAGTATAACAGCCTTTCGGGTGCCACAATTGAGGATTGGATTTGTCATTCTCGAGTCTGATTGTCCCGATGTAGCAAGCAGGTTGAGTACAGTACAGTTTACAAGTAAAGTAAAGGAGAGTGTGGAGGGTACAATATTTCTATTCTAATATTTGTTTGTGTTAGTTCCAGAATCCGCTATCGGAAAGCAATGGAAGAAAAGAATAAGTTAAAAGATCATAAGCCGAAGCTGGTATAATTAAATGATAAAATAAGCTGTGCGCGGCAGTAGAAGATGTACAAAAATGGGTTCGTATCGAAGAAAGGCTGTTATAGTTACTTTACTTCATCGGCATTAACTAGTTTGTTTTCATTTGTTCTTCAAGTGGGTGAGCCCAGTTGCTTTTCTTTGTTGAGTTATACTTTCATCCTAGTTCTGCTGCCGAAAGAGTAAGCTAAGCAACAAACACAACAAAAAAGTAAAAGAATTCATATAGCACCGGTCAACTCCATCCTGCCCTAAGCCAAAAACAGGACTTTCACTTTACACTTATTAAACCCCTTATTTTGAGTCCAAGAAAGCTATAACATCTACCCTTAACTACAAGCAAGCTCCAAACCCTTCTTTATCGTCTCCAGAACCTGCTTCTTCTCGAGTCGACCACACTAGAACACAACTTTCCTCCCCGCTTGTGGCCTTTTGCTTGAAAACCATCTTGTTGACTTATGAGCTTCTTCCGTCGACAACACAGATGAAACAAGGGATTCCACTTCAGCTGATTCTCGAACTTAAGATTATCCTTCTCTCCTCAACTGATACAGGAATTGATTTTAATTGAGTCTATCGAACACTATAGAAGCAAGTGAAGAAACTGCTTACCTATCTTATGAATCAGATGCTGCTTTAGCCTCTTATGCTCTTACTGCCAGATGAACTGTTTGCAACACCTATTCACTGATTGATAACTATTAACTTACTAAAACGAATTGAACTGATAACTATTCACTGATAACCATTATAAAGGAGGAATCCGAACTGCAAAACATACTCTGTTACTTCGATTGAAAGCCGTAGCTCAATGTAATCGACCCTAATTCTTTAAACCCGGAAACCCCTCTTTTGAGTCCGCCTATTAACTATAATTATGTGGAAAAGTCAGGCATCCCGAAATGCTGTTATAGTGCATTTATTATTAAAAACATGGACCCGCACCTAAAGGGATAGACTCTACTTAAGGAATATGCTTAGCCAACGCGCTTGCTAATGACACATAGGAAACTCGAACGTATAATGTCGAAAACAGGAACTACACTCTTAAAAGGCTTCAACAGGAACTACACTCTTAAAAGGCTTCTGGGGATCGTACACTTGTTCGAGCGAGCTATCATTAAGCACAGGAACTCCACTTGGTAACCTCAATTCGCTAACACCACAAGTAAATAAGCCCCGACCCCACCTACCCGCGTCGTTGCTTACTTGTTCTGCCAAAGAATCATTTATTTACTGTTCATTGAGAGCAGAGAACGCAGGGAGATTTACAGTCTGAGTTCGGTGCTTCACTTGACGTCGATCGTGGAGAGAGGTCTGGTAATTGTGTCGTTGGTGCTCTAGCTCTAGGTCGAGTTCGGGAATCATCCATTTTATAATGCCCCAGTCTCAAGTGAGCTTTAAGCCTTATCGACTTTTCTCTTTTAAGAGGAAGAAAAGAAAAGAAAAGGGGCGAATTAGGTCTACGATATCAGATGCTGAATGCGCGGGTAAGGGAAGAGAATCTGCGGAACAGAAAGAAGTGTCAAAGTAGCCAGTAAAGTCAAACTTTAGAATCCGTGGTCGGTGTTGGCGATGAAGAAAAGAAAGTATAGAGTCTTATCGTACAATATAAGAAAGAAAATGAGATCATATCTTTGCGAACGAATGCTATTAAGCTTTTTCTGAAATTTCAATCTACTTTGGAAGCATAAGAAACCTCTGATCCACTTGAGCGAACACCTCCGCTCTGATCGACCGATCCGGACTCGCAAGAAAGCTTGTTTCTGCAGCTTTAAGAAAAGAAGATTTAGAGGCAAGCGGCGAATCCTTAACGATAGTAATTGACATAACTCCTAATGCGAGTTAATTAAACGTTAGTAAGTCTCCCGGAACAAGAGCTCACGTAAGCACTTAGGCTCCAGGTGTTAGAGCTAGCTTAAAGCGTTAGAGAGTTCGCGGCACAAGTCAGAAGGTATCAATAAATGAAACCCCGGGGAGTTAATTAAACGTTAGTGAAGGTGTTTACTTTCTTATAGAGTCCAATTCCTTTCTTTGATTTTGCCCTTGCTTACTTATATAGGAACGAAAAAGAAATTGCGGAAACAAACTGCTTAGCTTACCTACGTAAGGCACAACGTCATAAGAATAAGTGTTAGCGCTACGAACCTGAACTCATAGCATTAGCACCCCGAGCTAGAGTCACCCTTAGCACAAGGGCGCACCAAGAACAAAAGGACAATGAGCAAGAACAAAAGGACAATGAGTCAGTAGCAAGGGCGGTGCGGTACAGTCAAGGGGTTAAGATTATGGGTTTCAAAAGCATTTCAACAGCCGATAGAGTACCCCGGATTTATTTGCTATTAGCGGAGTAAGGCAGAGCGCACTCGAAATCAAGGTTCATCATGGGGCGAAGAGCTATAAGGGAAGGGATTTTATTGAAGCGCTAAGTGAATGAGAACAAAAGCGGTTTCGATAAGTAGAATCGAATTGCTAACGAGGAATACGACTAGGAGCTCTACTACTATAGAATAAAAAAAATGTAGAAATAAGAAATCAACTGGTACCGATAAGGCTTGAAACACTACTGCTTTAGGATTCAAACGCTACTTACTGACAGGACTTCCCCACGTACACCCGATCCTCCCTCGCCCCTACTAACAGGGAATCCACACACCGGTACCGGGGTAAATCGAATTCTCCAGCTGCTGCTTATCATACTTACTTTACGGATTAGTATGCCCTTTTACTCTTCAACTAGTACCCTGCTTCAGTAGAGAAGTAGAACTCTCCTCGCTCATTAGCTCAAAACTGATGCTAATGAATGCCTATTAGCCTGTCTTTACTTATTACTCATCTACTGCTTATAGGACTGTAGCAACTACTATACTAACACAGGAACTTAACTCCGGGAATGCGCTACTACCATACAGAGTGTCTTGCCTATGAAGCCTGTTGCTATTACCTTTTATTCTTTCATTAATGTCTATGTGCCTTGCTTTACTTCTGATCATTGTAACTCCCCTTTCCTTTACCTTTACTTAAGTCTGGGGATTCAACTAAAACAGAAACAGATTACTTTCGCACAGCCTCAGATCCTGTATTATACTGCTTATTAATTCGCCTGTTCTTCTTAGTACGACAAAACTATCACTGAAGGATACTCTACTGAAGTGGATAAGCCCTTAGTTGATTCTGTTGCCGACCTCAACAGAACTTGCCGACCCGAACTAAAACTCAGCTAATGCACTTAGTGGCCCTTCCCTTGATGGTTAAGAAGATAACTCCTTTTCATTTCGTCACTAAACTATACTTTCAATCAGAACTGCTTCCTCACCTTCACCACTTGTTGTTGTTGCTGACTTATCGGTTGCTGCTTCTTATGTTGCTTATGATCCTTTTATTCAGATCTCTCTGCTAGAACCGAAAGAGACGAGACTAAAGCTAACTCAACTCCATTCTCTTCAACAAATATAGAATCTCATCGAGCTTAGCTACACCTTTTAGTGAATAAAAAGAAAAGAAGATACACGGGCATTAAAAACACGGCACGGAATATTACCTAAGTATATTAAACAAGGCAGCTTCCCTTTCTTCTTAACCGCATAGTGGCCGAACCAACACAGACAGAGTATCCTCTCCTCTATTAATGGAATTGAAGACAGAATGCACAGAGTATCCTCTCCTCTATTAATGGAATTGAAGACAGAATGCTTAGACGCAGGTTAGCTAGCGGAACTGGAAGTTTTGTTTGGGGCAAACCATCTTACTGGCTTTGAAGCATAAGGGCGAGATCAGTATAGTATCTTGAAGAACTGTTTGCTGATGCCTCTCGCACTGAACCTAGATACATAACTGCTTATGATCCTAATCCAGAGTCTAATCCCACTGCTGATTCTCTTGTTCCTACTCCTGACCGAGTCGACTTAATAGCTGATTTGTATTCTTCACTGGATCCTCACTTCAGGGAATGAACTAAAAACATGTAATTCAACTGCTACTGATAAGGTGGAAACCCATAAGATAACAGACTAATAGTTTCTTTTTAGGGACAAGCACAAATACGAGGTTAGCACAAAGCTAAGATGCAACAGGAGCAGCATCATCAGCGGTAGGGGTCCTCAGTTTTTTGTTATCGTATTAGAAGCACCAGTGAAAGCCGGGTTTCTTTGTTTGCTGCCTCGGTGCATTTCTTGCTAACAATTGATGGAATTCTAATGGTTGGTGTTACAACCTTGTATACAGTAGCTCCAACCTAATGGGGCAGTGTTCGATCCTATAGTAGTTGGATCCTATTACCTGTAAGTTGTTTTCTTATTCCTATTAGTAGATGCGCTGGAGCGTGCCACTCATAAGTTGAATTCTCGTCAGTGGTTTTGTACTATGGGGTTTACTCTTTTACTTGGATGTGCTACACCGTACCTTAGTTTCAATGATATCTAGTTTCGCTCTCATGCCACTCCTCTTCCTTGTTCTATCCATTAGCATTGTGCGTCTAGTAGTTACTTGGCCGGAATCCTGAACTACCCTCGTAAACTACTATCCTTACGACCACACACTTATAAGGCTACCTCACCCGTCTTACATGCTTCAACTGCTGAGCTCAACTCTAACCTTGTCCACTGGAGCCTTGTGGTTGCCCTTTCCACTCTTGGAGTTGCCCCTGCAATGCCCCCTTCACAATGCCTATGTGTCACCTACTACCAACTTACTACTAAAGGAATTCAACCTCTACTAATCATAATAAACTTGGCAAGTAGTCAATCTTACTCACCGGATAGATGGTTGTGATCTTACTGTTGATGTGTGTTTTTTTGTATGATAAATAATGATTCAATTATAAAGTAAGGATACCGGGTACAAGCTCTAAGACCCATAGTGGTAGCGTATAGTTGACGGACGCAAGAGTCCATATACAGGGGAGCACTCGTAGTAGTTGTATTACACTTAAGGGACTGGAGGAAGCACAAATTCCAGGCATATACAGCAGAATGAAAGGCACACAGCCAATAGAGTTAAAGCCAGAAGCAAGAATTACACGAGTAAGTCCTCGAATGAAACGGTAACGGTAACATAGGAATTGAGCTCAGTAGTACACGAATGAGGAAGTTAACAGAGCGCACACTACAAATAGGAGAATTTAGTATCAATACACTGAAAGGGAATCCAACCACGGAGTAACACAATAAAACTGGAAACCTGCACTATTGCACCAAAAAAGAGGAAATACATGATACAAGATACGTGGCTAAGTCTACTAGCACTAACAAAATAGTTAGAATAACCCAAGTAAGTCAGGGTACCAAGCGAAGAAGTTCACTCATAAGTAGAAGGATTGGCATAAGAATAGGGAATTAACCCATATGATATTCATTTCCACTATATCATCCGCGGGTGGCCTGAAGCCTATGAGTAAGGATCCGATGAGTAATTCCATCCAAAAAGAAAGTTGGTTAATGCGCTCCTATCTGTATGCCTACATTCAGGGTAGAGATTCGAAACAAGAAATTGGAATAAGGGTCAGCATTAGCTGGCTGAGTTGTAGACCACAGGAGTAATGTTGGTGCTTGTCCAGTGTTTGTTCCCGCCCGTCTCTTGCTTCTAGCCTTTCTTTGCTTACTCTCTAATCTAGTAGTTACTTTACAGGGTTAAAGCAAGTGTAAAGCAGTATATCCGAATCGGGAGTCGGGTAGTAAGCCCTAGCGACTTAAAAGACAGGTTCGGTATCGGTAGGGGCAGCTAGCATTGAGTTCAGTAGCGACAGACTTAACCTAAGTGGAGATAGATTGCAGTGAGGGCAGGGAAGTTTGGTAACAGTATGAACTTTGGGACGATTCTGATTTGCGGAATCATCTAAAGGGCAGTTAGGCCCGAGTGGAGTTCCCAGTCTCTGGGTTCATCCTTATCTGTAGTAGTTGACTTCCCGGGTTGTTTACTCAATTACTCGTTATGAGTTGAATTACGTATATCAAGTGAAAGTCCCGTTAGCAGTGATTCGATTCCACTCTTTTATTTTAGTTGGCGTTTTTTAGTGTAGTTCCTTATTCCGAGTGTGATTGCCGAGTGCACATTCCTCCATAGGTGCTTCATCCTGATTGGTATTGGGTGCATTTTCTTACTTATACTAGATCTTTTCCTAAGGAATAAGAGGTGTCCTATTTGACCAAGAGTCTAGAGACGGGGAAGGCATAGTTAAAGGTATGAGCTACAGGCTAATATATACGTCAACAAAGTCAAGCAGGAGTTGTTGGCCAGCATTGAAGCTTTCTTTAGTTTAGAATTAGTTTACCCGCATTGCATTCTGATATTTATCTGAGTTTAGTAGCAACAAAAGATGGAGAAGCAGCAGTTACAGTACGGGTTGCCCCATACGCTTATTCTTCTTATCATTGGTGGAATTCCGATGGAGCAGGGCCTTGGTGAGTTCGATTCCCAGAAAAGCACATAGCATTTTTATTCTCCGCGGGGTGTTCTAGCCCTAAACATTACGAGCGAGCCTATAGTTAGTAGCCAGCCTGATTCTGATTATTTGTAGTTGAGTTAATAAGTTAGTAGCGAAAGTCTCATCGGTAGTGAGTCAGTTCCAAGTTCTGTTCTCATTGGCAGCAATCCTATTCTGATTATTTGTAAGGGGATATTGTTATCATAGTATAGTAGTCGTGTCAGTATCGCTAGTCAGTGACCGGTATCCAGAGGTAAGTCCAATTCTTCTACTACTAAGTGGAATCCCAGTTCCTGATCTCATTCCCATATGTGCTACATAATACCCATATTTATATTCCGAGTCCCATTCCTGTTAGTACTAATGTTTATTCTTTTTTTGCAGTAGATTTATTAGGTAGTACCGGTTAATAGCGAATATCATATTAAAACACAAATATCAACATAAATGAAAAGAGTATCCAATTGCTTATCCCTACCGCACCGAACACAACAGGAATAATAACACTAGATATGCTATTTGTTGTTTCTTATGCCAGTTAAGCTTGTAGCAGTAGCTTGGTGGATCCGGGTGTCGAGTGAGATTCTAATGTAGTAGATGGGTTCCTTCCCGCATTGGTGGAATTCCCTGGTTGTGGTGCTCCTATTCTATGCGCATCCCTTTTCATTCTCCGACTTTATTTGCCATCAACACAAAAGAGGTGCTATTAGAGTGACATTTCCACTAATCTATGAATTAGGAAAGAAAGAAAGGGAGTTAGGTTGAGAAGAAAGAAAGGGAGTTAGGTTGAGCCGATCAATTGTATTCTGGATTTAATAGCTGAAAGCTCGGGAGCAGTAGCGGGGTTCTGTGTTTCGAGTTATAATATATAAGGTACTTTTTGATTCCTTATAATAAGATAAAGTAAGGAAGTAAGGATCTAACTCAAGTCAAGTAATAAGGGAAGAGAGATAGGCTTAGGTTGTAGATATTAAGGCTGAAGGAATAGATATTAAGGCTAAAGGACAAGGACATTAAGACGGGTCTCGCGGGTTTTGTTTTATGCAGGATGCACCTAAACACGAGTGAGATTTCATATCGGGTGAACAGGACCCATGATTGGGACTCTTATTAGCAGTAGGGTAGTTCTATTCCCGGGTGGAATTCCAATAGAGTAGGTTCCGTTCCTTAGTTCCGGGGTTGCTTCTTATAGGTCGTAGTTGATTCACAAGTCAGTAGAGACGCCTTGGCCCACGCACGAGTCATTCTCACTTTGCTGCCCCTTATTCTGATGCTTCAACAAAAAAAGCACTCTACTTTCTTTATTGTTTGTTCGATTATAGTAAAAGTAGATGGGTGTCCTTGGTTAACGCCTTAGACCTGGGGAGTATGAGTTGCACTCTGATAGCAGTAGGTTGTTTAATCTAATAGTGAGTAGGGACTTGGCTCTGACGTCCGGATAAAGTAGTGGTAGCCCAGGGTGGATTCTCACAGTACTTGTGGGTCACACTGCCTATTCTTATTATTTTTAGGACGATTCTGCCGGCGCAAACAACATTAGAACTTCTTAGATTCATTACGTAGTTATAGCTTAGGTCTTCTACTTGTTAGTTTAGTTGGATTCACAGTTCTTTCCCTCTCCTTGAACTCCGTATTTACTAATTGATAGTCATTCCAATTGAGCTAAAAGCGATCCGGGGCATTCTTCTACTTACTACTTGAGTTCGGGCTTATCAGGGGAATTCCTTTTTTCTTATTTTAGTCTAGCGGATAGCAGCTCGGTTCTTATATGCCCTAGTTCCATTCTCAGTATTAATGGTTTTATGCCCTGTGTTGCTTTTTTGCATTGCTAGCAGCGGCTCGGCTCTATTCTTATAAGTACTAGTGTCCTGTTATCAGTGGAGTTACTCCCAGTTCGTAGTTCTGTTCTCCGGGGGCACTAGTGTATTCTGTGTTATCTACAGTTCGAGTAGAAGACATAAGCAGCAATAGCAACTACAAAGCTCATTGTTGGTTATTATTCTTGCAGTTGTGTTTGAGTAGACGGATTCTACTGGCCTCTGGCTTACTAGCTTCCAACTGCTACTATAAAAACTGATACAAGAGCACTTAGGGCAGCGGACGATGGTGAGCTACTACCAACAACAGTACTTTAGCTCACAACTAGGGCTTTCCTACCGGGGAACTTTACCTTAACTGCATATGAGCCTGCCCTTCTTTGATTTATTTTATCCTCTCGCTACTACCTTCGAACCCGGCTTCCTGTATCTTAGAATTCACGAGTATCCGATGAGACTGGAAAAGGAGTCAAGCAACTACAGTGTTATGGGTATAGTAAGGCTGCTTGCCAGTGGAGTACCTCCATATTCTAGTAGGAGGCTATTATAGATCCCGCTCTCTTGCTCTTGTTAGCACCATTTGTATTCTTTCTATTGACAAAACACACTGTCGCTACACTCTTTCTCGGATCTTTCTTTACTTTAAAACCAACGCCTTCCGCTTTAAACCTTGCTTCCTATTTCCTCATTTAAGGTTGCTTTACTCTCTTTTATTCTTGATTGCTGTCGGCTGGATCTGAGCTACTCCTCTATTATTCTTACTGCCCTTGCTTTCATAGTTACTTCCCCCGGCCAGGCCCGACTTAGTTGTTAATCTGCTCGAAGTAAAGTAGATAGTTTCGTAGAAAGGTAACCCTAGAAAGAAAGTAGGTCGAAGTAAAGTAGATAGTTTCGTAGAAAGGTAACCCTAGAAAGAAAGTAGGCAATGCAGTTTAGAGCTGAACCCATGTACCTTAGAGAAATAGAAGAAGAAAACTCCAATATCCGGAATCTAATACTTGGCTTAGAGCAATCGTTTTCTAAGTTTAGAGCTGCGCCTATTTATAGAGACAGACAGACAGTTTTGAGTGTTGTAGAGGCGGTTAGGTAAAAAGGAAAGTAAGCAATGCTGCTAGTAAATAATCAATGGATTCAAAGTCAACAAGGAAACAAGCTCGTATAAAGTACTTACTTCGAAGCTACCCTTCCTTAGCCAGTAATATATTCTTAACACCTTTCATTTATGCTTTAGCCTCCACTTTCATTGCAACTGACTTGCGCACAGCTGATTATCTCTCTCCCTCATTGTTACTTGGATACTGTGCTTCTCAATGCCCGGGCATCTTTCTCCTTTTCCTGATTGATGGAACAGCTGTCTAGTATGTAGAAAGAATAGTTCTACCTCTTTTGTTGCTCCTACTATAATATGTATTTACTAGCTACTATCTAATCTAGCCCCTAGTCTTTTAGCTACTATCTAATCTAGCCCCTAGTCTTTTATCACCCATAGATTTTTTATACTTTACCATCCAGGGCCATGACCCTTTCTTCCGGAGCGGCTCTCTCTACTGTCAAAATGAGACTCCTTGTAAATATTATATTTCTGACTTTTTGAGTGGATTCCTTTCATAAGATCACATCACATGGGAATCTTACAAAAGTGGATTACTTTCTTTCCAAGTCCATCCCAAAACTAGAACATAGAATCCAATATCCCACCATATTCCGTGGAGAAACCATTAGCGTGTTACTTCCAAAGAAGGGGTAGGGTAATCGCCCTTGCTTCTTTTTGCGGAGTATACCTATCCCTAGCAAAGAGATATAGAATGGAATGAAAGACAATAGCTACTGATAGAAGCCCAGCCCAGAGCAAAGCAGACTAACAGGCAGGGATAGTAGACCTAACAATCTCATTAGGTAACCGGCAGGCCCATAAGCAGCAATAAGGCAAAGGCGGCTTATTTAGTTGATGGGGTAGTTGAAGCATGAAAGCGAGAGGATAGGATATAGGCTGATAAACTTGTGGAGCAAGGTCCCAGGTCGGTCAGTAGCAGTTGAAGTCACTTGCTTTGTATCGATTCCTCTGATCCGGTGTCCATTCCCATTGAGATTCTTCTCTTAGTGCTCGTACTGCTCTATACTCCCGGTGCTGCTCTATACCCCCGCGTACAGGTTATCTCTATTGACGACTTGATTCTGACTGAACCCGTCACAGAGGGTTATGTGTTGAATTATATACCACCTTTCCATGCTCGCCAACGAACCCATTTTGATTGAAACAAACAACGGGGAGTCCATCTACTGCTTATAGGTTTGACTCGTTAGCCGCATTCCTCATCCAGGGTATTCAAACCAAAACGACTGTTTATAATCCTTTGACCTACGGTAGGGAATCGGGCTAGAGCTTCCACAATACTTGAGCTGGTGCTTCTCATCCTGTAGTAAAACTATGAACTATAGAATCAAACAAGTGAGTCAGGTTAGCAAAAGCAAGGCTAGAACAAGAGCATCTGAACTCAACTCCCCAGGCTAGCGGGCAATTCTGAAACCCCCTGAAGATTCATTGACTCTACCTTTACACTGTCATTCTTTAGTGAAACTTCCCCTCTGCCGCTCCTGCTTACCGGTATTACTTTACCGTCTATCCGCCCACTGCATGTCAGCATCTCTTCCCTGTATTTAAATCCAGATCTCACGCGTCTCAGGCCAACTTGACCGTTTTTATTAAGCTCAAACTACCGCCAGGCACTCTGAAACTAATGCCTTGAACTCTAAAACGGATATGACTCATTTTCTGTCTTGCCTGTTAGTTGAAAACTACCTTTTTCATTGGGTTCAGTATTACTATCCTCCATACCACTAGCATTTTACTGTTTCTAAGACAGAGCTACTACTATGGGAAACCTTTTCGTTAAGTAACTCCGGATTCGGATACTTACCTCTTATCTTTAGGCTGCCTTTCAAAAACAATATTACTACTCCCCTTGCTTGAAACCTACTGCCAGTGCTAACAAGACCTATGCCATAAACTCTGTCTTAAGTGCTTCTTAAATTTATTATTATGTTTTCCTATATAAGATGGAAGAGTGACCTGACCTACTTACTTAAAAGCTGCCCTCGAGCCTTACGCTTTTCACTCGAATTCTCCCCTGCTAGCTTCCCCTTGCGCTTCAGTCTATGACTAATGCTTCTCAGGCTCTATATCAAAATAAAGAGTTCCACCAAAGAATACGAAAATGCAACCATTGCTACATTGGAATTGGACTCAGTAGCACAGGAGCTAGAGCACCGATACCAGAAGAGAAGTAAGCCCCTTCCTTTGCTTGCTTGACTTTTGACCTTAGTTGTGTCATGGAGAGAGAATCGAAGCTGTGTGCGCAAGTCAGGATCATACTCAATTCGAAGAGCAGGTGCGGGTGAGGACGGACTATCTTGTGTTAGAGCCAAATCTGGCGCAAAAGTATCAAGGTCATAAACGTAAGAAGCTGAATCCGAAAGCTACATCATAAGATGGGATCAGTATTAGTTGTAGTTGACTCGGCCCAAGATTCCTGTCCAGTTTTCATCGAGTTTTCTTCTTGGGTTGGGTACAATTCCATGTAAACTAAGGAATATGAGCAAATGGACTGAAATCACTATATCAATAAGAGAATTAATGGAGTTACTAATAAAGGAAGGAATAGAACACTCCCACTGCAAAACAAAACACCACTGTAACAAAATAATATTTTATGATGTAAAGAATTCCGCTAGTACTGATTAGATTGAATACTCGCCGCAGTCCAGCTTAACTATTCTCATACAAAAGAGTAGAGCTAAAGAAAGGGAGTTTAACAATTCTCTGAGTTAATTAATGAAACAATTCATTCTATTCGATTATGTAAGCGCCAGGGAAGGGAGTTCAACAAAACAATTATCTTATTTCATGGAAATTGCATGTGCTCTTATTTCAATTAAAATAGCATGTGTTACGCATCGGACAAATAACTCGAAAAGTAACTACTAATGTGTAGCGTCAGCGAGCTTCCCGTGTAGCGTCAGATCCATGGTTTTGCCCTGTTTTAGCTTAGCGAATAGAAGTAATCATATAGTATAATAAAAGAATATAGGTTTGTTGGAAAAGAGGAAAGAAAATCAAAGTTATGGAAACCCGTGTTTTTGGGTAGCCAAGTCAATTTCCTTCATAGCGAACCCGAAAGTCATTAGAAATTTACAAAACCCCGTGTTTTTTGTTATCAAAGGCATTTCCCTTCATAGAGAATCGGAACCGGACTGACTTTTTATGTTTTCCCGGGTTTTTTGATAGCAAACGAGTTTGCCTTCATTGCCGGGTTCATCGAAATTGTATTTTATCGTTTTGCCGTGTTTTTTGATAGCAAATAAATTGATTTGCCTTCTTTTCTTAGCTTGGCCCAGCTCATTGGCAGCCAGCTCAGCAGCTTCACTGCCCTTGCTTCCTTGCTAAACTTATCACTTGCTTTCTGTAGTAGCTCCGGAGCTTCGATTCTAATCGTTGGGGAAATAGGTCTTTCTTTCCCGTAACCCAGCCTGTCTTTCCACTACCTTATAATGTACCTTATCCTATTCTAATATTGCGTGCGTAGTTTCTTTCTTGCTTGTTAGCCCGGCTCTTACGCGCCTAACTCATCAACTGGTATTTCCTCATCTAATATTGATTAAAAAGTTTATGAGAGGGAGGATTCAACTACTACCTCTAAGAATCAACTAGGAGGCCAGGCCAGTGCATATAGGGAAATGGAACCAAACTGATGTGATGAGAAACAGAATGGCCCCCTCGATGCAGGCTTTCACACTGATATAACGACTTCAGCTCAACACTAGGAAATAGACCCGGCCCCGAACTCTCTCCTCCGACTTTCTTTGCCTCGCCTTTCCGCCTTCCGCTCTGAACTATAAGTCTCCTACTACTACCTCTAAGAATCAAACAGGAAACAACGGATACTAACGTAGGTACGCTCTATCGCATCTCAGAATACACTCAATAGCACTGGAGTCAAAGGGGCAGGAGAATGAGAGCAAGGGCAGCGAATGGCCAAGTGATAAGTATAAGTCAATAAAGTAAGCCTATATACGGGAGTGTCGAACTTAGCTAAGGGAGTGATAGACTTTTAGTGGTTCTAGTAATCAAACATGGGATCCGGGTGTCGAGTGCAAGTCCCGTAAAATGATCCGAGTCAGTGGATATAAGGCCTTTGTATAAGTGGTTGGTATTCTAATGCTAGTATTTTTTAGCTAGGAAAGTCAGCCTCTACCCGGGTGCTTACTCTCCTTCTTATGGATACTGCTATTAGTCTTATGGGTCTGTTGTAGCGTAGTGGAGACCAGTATCCTAACTAATAAGTGGAATTCAGAATTCCGGGATGACTTCTCACTTTTGAGTCTAGTCTAATGCACTAGGTACCCCATTCCTTCAGTCTAATGCCCTAGCATCATACTCATATTCAGATTCTTATAGCCCTATACCTGGCTAGCTCCTACCTTCCTTCTTTCTTTTTGTGCCCAACTTCAGTCTACTAGTGGTAGTTTTAAGTCTTTATATCCGCCTGTGACTACTTAATGGATTGGAACCCGCCCTAGAGTTAAGCGCCTGCATTGCCTCCTACAACTTATGCTTTCCGCTCTTACATCCATTGTATCGAGTCTGCCTCTCTGTAATTGAAATCTGATATTCTTGTCCATAAGTCCGCATTTGCTCTTTGCATGCTTGCCCATGAACTGGAAGCTTACTTTACTTCGTTTTCAAACTTATGCCCCATCTAAAGATAAAAGAATGGAATGCACCGCCTACAGGCTATGACCTACGACTTTTAAGGCTCTAAAACCACCCCAATAAACACGTAGCTCCTAATCCTGTCCTGCCGGCACCCGAAACAAACACAATTTTCATCCGGAACTCGAGTTTCTACTGCCTCTTTTCTTGCTTCTACTTCAACGCTAGGACTTTCTTATGCCCTTTCATCACCCTGACTCTAAACTTGAAGAAGCATGGTACTAGGCGAGTTACCCTAATCTATGAGACCAATACGACTCACTTGATTTCTTTTCTTCTCTCACTTTAGACAGGCCTTACTTAGCTTTGTTGTAATGCTAGTTTTTAAGATGGATAATTCCTTTCGGCTTGATTGTGACCGCATATTAAGCCGCTCCACATCGGGAACCTTGCGCCTAGGGCCTTAAACCTCTATTTGCACTTACTTTCGTTTCGGGACCTTACATGAGCAAGAGAGTAAAGCAGCCACGATACAATACAGTCGGGACCCTTACGAATCACCTATGTTGCTCCCCTACATCCTTTGATAATGCAGTTTAGCCTAGAAAGAGGATTCCCGCATAGCTTTAAGAATATTGTGTGTGAACCAAGGAGGGGTCTACATTTTGAATAGAGTAACAACACGCCACCCACGCCGAAACTCTAATAAGGGGTTTTTGTGTTAGCTCTCATCTAATAATGGTTAGTGTGAGCGGAACGAACAAGCAAGTTCTTTGAGTTATGCTTATTCTAGAGGCTTTCATAATTGAGAGCGAAAGACTTGTTTGTTGATTATGAATTGAGTGAAAAAGAAAGCACATTACTGGGAATAGTAGTTCGTTACGAGCTTATGATTATTATGATAACCTTAGTGGAGACTTTAGACGAGCTTATTTGTACCTCAGTTTAGACTTTGGACCTGGCTGTGGCTGGGAGAAAGAAAGAATAATTGGAAGCAGAGGATGCAAGTGTAGTGATTGTGGAAAGAATAAAGTACTGGGGGACCCCAACTGAATAATGTGTGCTAAGTGGTCCAAGTCGTCCAATTGAAGCGATAAATGGTACGTACAGTCCGTTCAAGTGTCATAAATCGAAGTTGAGTTAATTTGATTAAGAAGGGGCTACAAATAAAGGAATCTAAGCTAAAAGCGAAGCGGGAAGGTGAAGGAAAGTTTAGTGCTCAAGTGACGTTCGAGCATTGTCTTCAAGATCCGTTTTTGTTTCATCTTATCTTATAATATAAGGAGGATCAGACGGAATGCTTAGGTGCAGAGGTCAGCTGCAAGTGATAAATTAGCAGGCGTGGCTCCCGAAAAAGTACTTTACTTGTTCAGTACCTTTACTAAATAAATCTATACCAAGTGCAAAATCAACAAAAGATTAATTTAAATCATTCCTTTCCTGCAATAAGATAATCCCACTATGCGCGCCACACTCATTAAGTCTAGATTATTGGCTTGATTTACCTTTGTTTGTCGTGGAAAATGTCCTTGCCAGGAAAGTAACTTAACTGCTTCCTCGCTGCTGGCTCACTGCTTACTGCTGAAACTAATTGCCTGACCTCAATCTCTAAAGCAAAGAAGAAAGGCACCCGCTCATCAAGTAAGCGCAACAACTAGTACGAATCACTAGGGCTAGAGGCGCAGGTGGTTTTTCACATCACAAGTGGATACGCTATAGGGAGAGTGCTCTGTCAATTATGGATTTGGATGATGCACACCTAATAACACAAAGGTACCTTACCTTTTCTTCTATTACTTTAGCAACGCCGAGAGAAAGAAGCTGTTTCGTTTCTCTCTTGAAATAGAGTTATATAGTCATCGACGAGATCAGAAGAGTTTGAAGCTGCGTCTCGGTATAGAGAATTGCCTGTTCCAGATTAACATAGAGTTACTTAAGTGCTCACCCGTTGTAGTTTTGTCGTAGGTGGAGATAGGTTGGTTATTGGCTTTCCCTACTTGTAGTTAAGGGTATAGGTCCAGTCCAAGTCGTCACCGATGTAGCTCAAAGTAATGAATGGATGGAGTTCGGGATGCGCCTATTCTAACTTTCAAGTAAAGAGTAAGTAAGGAGAAAGAGTTTGTTTTGAAGCAAAGAGAGAATCAGGAGCTACCTGCTCACTAACGCTAAAAGCAGGACTTGACATCACAGAAAAGAATTGACTATTTGCTTGCATTGATAACTAATTAGAATAGAGTAAAGGGAAAAATCCAATCGATTAGAAGGTAAAATCCCATCGAAAGGAAGTTGCAAGACGTTCAGAAAGGGAATAACCGAGTGTATTTACGACTTAAAATCTATACCAAGTGCTCAATAAGACAGATAAGAAAGATTGCCTTCCCGGTTTTCCTTTCCGACAAGGCGCTAATGGAGTTTGCAGCACCGCACTGCACTCATTGGAGCTGCGGGCTTAGGTGAGCTGTTTGTTGTCCTAGAGAATAATCTAATAAATTCTATGAGTGGTGGCAAACTCCCCTATTGGATTTTGCACTCAAACACAACTTCCTCACCGGATACAGCTATGGAGCTCGTTCTTTTGTTACTTACCTTACGCCCCCCTCAACTTAAAACGGATTCTACCCATCCATCTAAAGAGCACTTCGTTCCTAAGAAATGAAGACACTTCAAAAGGTGTATGGGACCAGTGGAATACTTCTGTCGAGAAGAGCGTAATGGCTTTGTTGGCACATAACATAATTGAAAATAGAATATATATATAATTATATATAATGAATTATTAACTTAAGAGATTTACAGTCCTCCGCCCAGGCAAAGAAAAAACCTAATCTTCCTTTTTCGACTTATATAGGATGAAACCAAGTAATCTTACCTACTGGTTGGTTAATTATGGTTCCACTAAGCGCCCCCCCTGTCCTTATCATATGTATAATCCTGTAATTTCATTTTTCTTAAGGTAAGTAATTTGTCAATAAATTGGATGCCCTATCGCCTTGCTTGCCTTTTCTTTGATTTCTCTATCTCTTTATAACTTCACTTAAGAGAGCACGTAAGCATGACAAAGATAAGATGGGAGCGGTGATTGACCAGAAACATTCTGTAAAAGAAACAATATCTTGCGGATTTCAAAGAGCAATCGTAGGGCCTACCAATCTGACACAAGTGGTAAGACTATCCCTATCGTAAGACCTCATTCACTTCGAGGTGTGGCGCGAACTAGGCATTTTAAGGAAACGGAATTAGTGCTTCACTTAAACTCCCCGAGGAATCTTAACCTTGAGTAGTACTTACTATCTTAACCTTTAGTAACTATCTTATTAGTCATAAAATAGTATGCTTTTTGACGAAGCTAGCCTCTCGTTCTAGTTAAAGTCGTAGATTGCCGGGCTACGAACTTCTAGTGATAAGTCCGCGCTGGCGGAGAAAGGAAAAAGAAGGAATTCCAGATCCGAGCTACTCTTAGTGAAGCATAATTCGTCCTTGCGCAAATATAGCACAAATAAGGAAAGAAGCGATCGGGACCTAGGATAGATAAATATAGAGATCGTGAAGATAGCGCGTTAGCCTAACTATTCGAAATAAATGTAGTTCAATCAATCCAAATCAAAAGAAGAATAGAGGAAGGAGCGATAAACAGAGAAGTTGAGTAGAATGCTATTGTTTCTAAGAATCCTTTCTTTACAATTACTATCTCCAGGGGCGGAGGTACCTTAGATTAGAAGCCCCTACATAAGGACAAGGACATAGCTTAGGACTGCAGGAAATAGGGTAGCCACTAGGCCAGCTACTAGATATACACGCACTAAACTCAATATATGGGGAAAGCCTCTTATCCAGGAGAGAGAAAGAAGGACATCTATTCTATATTGGCTTACAGGGCCCTTTTGACTTCTTCGCCGACATAATGTTTCGTAAAGGAGGTAGTTAATCTCTTTTCTTTTAGGTGGAGTTCCTAGGTATGACAGAAAGCAGAGAATCCGATGTAAACAAAGGGGATGAGCTAAACTTTCCCAACTAAAAAAGATGACACGAATAGGAACGGAAGAGGGATCCCTCAAAGGAACAGCAAGGAAAGATATCCTTCCAAGATGTTCCACCCAGAAAGAAGGTTCTATTAAATATATATATATACTGTCTTACTAGATTAGCGAGACAAGAAAGAAAGCTTCGAAAGTTAGTAATAAGGTGTCTGTGGAGCTTGCCTGTAAGGTAGTGGGAAGTTCAATGACTTTTTGATTCCTTGTGGCGTGGCGCAATTGGATCTTCTGCTTCTATAACTTATGATCCCGGCTTCATTAGCCTCTTACTCAGCTACGGATTTTCTTACGGCTTCTTTTATCGTTGACAACTTAGGTCAATCAAGCCAATCAAGAACCGCTCCAGACTTTCTACGTCAACAAATAATTCTGAAACTTGCTATTGATTGTAGTGCACCGATTCAGACCCTGAGATCTTGTTGACAAAACTCCGGAAGAAATCTACTTCCGCGCTTACGACTTAAGAAGCCCATCCTCCACGACTATCTTATTTTTCTGTAACTCCACTTTCTACTGATCATCTAGCTTATTCTTTTGCTACTGTTCCGAGAGACTTTGCTGCTTATGAAACGGATCCCGCTCTGAAAAAAGAAACTAACCTTTCGTAGTCTCTTACTTTTATTTAGTCGACCGACAACACCGAGAGATGATGGGGATGAACCTAGAGCACCGAACCTAGAACTCGAACCCGAACTTGACTATAACTCTGGGCAAGGAACTTGAATAGGCTTTCTTTGTGCCCCAATCAAATAGATATTTTTTATAGTAAATAAAAGTGCTTGCCCGCCTTTGTATCCAGTGATCCAGCGGTGATCCATGGTAGGCGATAGAATAGTTTCTCTATCGATGGGAGAGGTCATACAGGTTCATTGAAAGGTTTTCCTATACTCGTATTCGAGCTAGTTCAGTGAAATCTAGTTTAGTAAAGAAAGAGTCAAGCGGGCAATACATCGAGTTACAGTAATGTATTCCTAAGTGAGCGAATAGATTGAGCTGAGTTAGATTAAACACCCACATGAAGCCATCCTTTACTTTCCAATTATGCTTTCGAATGACGTTGTATTATTTGCCTCACGGCCTTTAGAAAGGAAAGTCGTCAAAAAAGTATGGAAATGAGACTAGGGCAAGCTAATAAGAAGCTCTAAAGAAAGCCGGTAAGGGGATCCTTTTCCATACATCTAGAAAAAGGCGGACTTTCTAGGATCGATAATCCCTAAAATGGCTATGGCCAATCTTTCAGTAAAGAGCCCGTGGTGTAGTGTCCGAGGATTCGCATTTGACTCATAGTTACTGGAGTACCAGTGTAGGTTCACGGCTTTAAGAAGGAGCATTTGCGTGTAAAGAGAAAACCTTTCAAACTAGAATCCGGTCCCACTCTGGTGAAGTGGAAAGGGCATCCATTCTTTCTGCTTTCTCTTATCTAGTTTCTAGACATAAGCAACCTTACCGCTTATCCAACAGAGCTCTTTATCTTCATCCTGACTTACATGGGCTCACACTTATTTTAAAAAGCTTCATTAACTTCTCTATGACTTGGCATCGGCTGATTTATCATGGCATAATTCGAATGAACCTGCGTAAGCTAAAAGCTACATATGGATTGTCGTTCAAATAGGGAACGAAACCCACGGTGTACCAGGAACTAGGAGGCTTGTTGAGGGCGTAAGATGATTCGTCCCGGAACCAAACCATCTTTATAGAGGAGCTGAGCGCAGGATCCGTTTTTCTTCTTTCACGCCTTTAGCACTCGCTATCTATCCTGTAGCAGTATAAATCTCACAATTGTCACTCGTATTTATCTCAGTGAGTGGCTCACTCGTTTATATTTATATCTTAAAGGAAAGCAAATTCTCCTCTGTACTTTGCTTACTTAGTAACTACCCGCATGGGCAGGTTGTTTGCTGCTCTCAGCCCAGCCTGCACTTTCATGTTATCGTAAACTTTCATGTTATCGTAGTTAAGTTGTCATGAGAAATTCCTATAATCGTTGTCTCACCGAGGCTGGCGTTGTAAGGATTCAATCTTCCTTTAGACAGACAGACTTTGATTGTGCATTAAGGTAGATTAAAGGACTCATTTCATTTGCAGTGTTTCAGCTTCATTGTAAGGAATGGTAGTGCTTTCTCTCAGATATAAGCTACTAGATATACCGTATACGCTCTTTCGATTCGATAAGAAGCTTCTTTCTTTTTTGCTTCGTCTTTTTTAGCAGCATAGCATAACAATTCAAGCTCGTATCGTAAAGGGCAAGAGATAGTTCGTAACCAGGCTAGGTTTTTTAGGTTTTAGAATACGATGTGCTCGGCAACTCCGCTCTGGTTTTAGTCTCCTTTCTGCATCTTAACTCTTAAGGACTACTGGATCGTGTTGCACCCGCTTCAAAACTCTATTTATTCGCCTTCAAAACTGGATCTATTCGCCTTAGGCTCTTACGTGAAGATCACTTACCTGCTCTGCTCTCTATTTACTTTACTCTAATGTAGTACATTGTTGTAGCCTTACTGGCGGAATTAGGTTCTCTGACCTTATTCCGGTTGCTGCCGAAGTATATGCTACGCTTTGGTTAATATCCGGGCTATAGCTATCTTTGTTTACCGTTTTTTTACCGAGAGAAAAGGCGCTTCATGAATCTTGCCCTCCCTAAACTCGCAGTTGAGCATCCATATTCAAGCTTGGGAAAGAGTGCCCGCGGTTGTGATGTATAGCGGCTATGTGCTGCCTATGTTGGCTTTTAGGCCCTAACCTCGATGCTTTTGACTCACTAGATTGAAACCGTTTTGGGGAGTGCAAATGCCTTTGCTTTGTTTTACCCCTGTCTCTCTTTCGTTTCAATAGAAGGCGAGAACAAAATCAAAAAAAAGGACTGTACGGCATAGTGATGCAACTGGTCTGGAATTCCATTTTGCTAGGCCCACTTAAGTGGAATCCTAGAACTAGAATCTACATCGGGGCTTTCAAAAAAGGTAGCATTCGTAGTAGCATAGTAAGCAATAGCATTAGCAGGGCCGGGTCCACGAGGAATGATATTCGCCAATGTATACAATAAATACTCAGATGTAGCCTTTCGGGGGGCACAAGGGTATCCGGAATCCATTATATTTTGTCAAGTAGCTAGCCTAGTCACTAGTTTAGGCAAGCGGTTCGAGTCAAGTGCCAGTTAAAGAACCCGGGCAAGAGTAACAAATAGGAAGTAAACGACTTAGGCTCTTCTTTCTTACTCTTAGAACTTAGACACCTCTTCCGGAAAGTTACTTTGACAAATAGAGTATCCTTCCGTACAAAAAAGGGCTATCGCAGAGTTGTTCTGTAAGGAAAGGAATTTGTCTTAAGATTTTACTTATTAAGTAAGCGGGTTGTCTCTTTTGCTTATCCGGTTGACTAGATCGGTCAAGTCGGATATGCACCACCTCTTCTGCTTCCTTGTCTTCTACTTCTTTGTTTTCAGACTCAACTAGTAGGAAATGATCTAAGATTCATCTTTCTGGTTTTTCAAGGGGAACAACAACTAGGCATAAAATAAATAGCTCTAATAGGGGTTGACGTAACCTCTCTCTATCTTAAGCCCTGCAGGGATCGATTTATTTCAATATAGTTCTTGGACTTTACTTCAAGAGCTAGAATAACTAAGAGCTGAGGTAAATCTGAGTAGTGGTTTTTTAAAGCTTGTAAATCGTGTGCACATCTTCTGTTTTTGCTCTGGAATAGAATATGTTCATATGTTCATTGCCACCGATCATTGATGGTTCTCGCTAAACTATGGTCCATGCAACAATACCTGAATACAAATGACTACTGGAAAAATGAGTTTAGATCATTAGGCCAAGCAAGCAGGCGGCCTCCTTTAGCCGACCCAACATAAATAAAGGTCGAATCGGTTTTCTTTGTTAAAGATGGGTTTATTATACTATGTTATTTGTGGGGATTAATCCCATAGTCCAAATTCCCTTACCTTAGCGACCATGCTCAGATGTTGATTAAGGCTCCGACTTCTTTCGGCGAACCCTCATGCATGCTACTTCTTTTCTATAAGGCCAGATACGTCAGGAAAGGAAAAGGAAGGAGGGCGAACGCCTTAAAAGATAAATGAAAGGCAACGCGGTTGAAATTATCCGATTATTCATAGGATCCTAAATCCACTATTATTGATTCAAAAGGAGAGAGGTCGAGAACCCTATCCGGAGCACGCACCCCCACAGGCAAGAACAAGAAATGCCAACATTGTTCTACTCGATCGTAGGTTGGACTCTTTCTTTCAAACAGAACACATGAACGGCTATACTCGCACTCATAGCTTTCGATGTCTTCAACGGAGACTCCGCGCTTATACCATTATACACAAAAAACCAAGAAAGACTACCTTACTGCCCAGCAGAAAACGAGAGCAGCACCCATTTGTCTGCATTAGATAGGCGCGCCTCTCACATCAGTCGAATTATAGCCTGCCATAAAAGCAAGTCTAGCCGTCAAAGAAACACTTTGCTTCAAAACCTTAACCCTGTTATTTCGTTTTATCCGGTTGCGGTTATTAGCAAAAGGTGTTCTATGGCCCCGAGTTTTATCAAATGTTGAACCCCCTGCCACATAAATTAAGGACTGCTGCACATATATCAGATGGTTTCAAACTCATTGGATTTCCCGGATCATTGCTCTACGGTTTTGTGAGTTCCACATGGTGTATAGATCGCAACCAAAGACGTGAGAAGCGGTCGAAAGCATCTACTTTGGAAAGGAAAGGAAAGGCCCTCGGCCTAGAGAGAATTGAAAGGCCCACACGCCGCTGCATTCAAAAAATATACAAGGGCCCAGAGAGAGCGTCCCAGTGACAATACAATACAATGGAATTTCGGCCAACTCACCCGGGTAATGATGGCCAAGAACAAATGGAAAGAGGGGTTCTAAAAGCAGATGAAAGAAAAGAATGAGTTGCTACATGGATGTTCAAAAGTTCGATCAATGGTTTTTTGAAGCCTCTGTTCCTATATCGGAATTTTTCCTCTAAATTACTTATCTTATATTGAAACACGAGTTACGAACCTTGCGACTCCTCCACAGTTAGAATCTCCGATTGCCTGCTTCTCCTTGCTAGCGCTAGAAATCGATCAATGAACCCTTCCAAGCACAGGTCGAGATTGAAAGGCAGCTGTGTTCAAGCTGTAGATTAGAGGTCTAAAAACCATGTGTAGAGTAAAGGTAAGGGGCCTAAGATCCATGCTCACAAGCCCGTTTCATTCTCTTTCTTTCCTCCCTATAATACTTCAGGAGTTCCCGTCTGAAATGAGAGATGGTATCGACCTTGAAAAAGAGATCCTTGTTAGAAGAGATCTGGGGAAGTGCCTCTATTGAGATATGAAAGTAAAGCATCGACCTGGTAAGTCGATAAGCTTGGTAAGTAAGTATGATAAGCTTGACGGACTCAATAAAGAGATAGGTGCCTTACGTAATCAATCTATACAGCAAAAGAATAATCGGATAAGTTGACCTAACCCTTAGTTGTCCGGCCCCGGCCCTGCACGAGTGAATTAGCGCTCTTTGATTGGTTCCTCGGGTAGAAGAGAAGGACAACACAAGTAGAAAGTTGCATAGAAACCCGGGTTCCCATGTAGTGAATTCTAGTCGTTTTTCTTGCAACTTCCCTGGCCCCTTTTGTGCTCTTTCGCCTAGCGACACATCAATGTGCATCTCAAGCAGCACAGGCATAGGCTCATGCTAAAAGATGAGCATACGCGGAGAAGCAGAAAGAACAGATTTACCCTCTACCCGAATAAGATCTCTAGGGTTACCAAATCCTTCTAAACCAAATGGTCTTGTGAAAGAGGGCATTAAGTCAGGTCGGGAATCTAGAACGGGGTGATCCCTCCGCATCAGAAATGGGCATAGGAGTCTGCTTTAACCAATAGAGGGAGGAGTTTGTTGCCGACTTTACAGATAAGATAGATAGAGCGGTGACAGACGAAACAGGCTTTGAAATGTAAATACCCGTAAGGAAGAATCCACATTGGTTAGATTTGGGTACCGTGTGCTGATCAGTCACTAGTTAAGAAAGAACCATTTCGCTGTCAGATCACAGGGAGGAAAGAGAATTAAACACATGCTACAGACGTAAGCAACAATTGAACAAATCCGTCGAATTCCTTGGGCGCTGTCCGGATCTTATTTATGTTGAGTATGCCAACTCCTTGCTCAAAGTCTTCATTTAACCTTCGATTCTTCTCGTGTTGGCGACCACCAACAAGTTCCCATGAGACCAGACCGGCACCGCAGCTTTTTAGCCTCCCTTTCTCTGGGGCTCCCCGCTTCCGACTTACTGAAATTGTGTATCCATGCTTTTCTTCTTATACTTATGAGTTGTTGTTTACTTATTTGACTCCACTTGCTTTAATGCTAGTCCCGGGCACAGCACATAGGTATTTTTGTAATTAATATAAGAAAGAGGAAGGATAAGGACGGAGCACACAGTCCAGCGCTCTCAACATGGTAGTCCATATGGAAAAAACTATTAACTAAAGAACTAAACTAGCAACCCGGGAATTGAATCACTGCTAACAAGCCCCACTGGGACCCCAGTGTCTTCTTGCTTTGAGGGATCGATCTTATTCTCGTGTAAGGTCGGATGAGATCAACTCTATCGAAAGAAACACAATACATGTGCTCAAGGACAACAAAATGCTATAGGTGTGAAGTAGGTTTACAAAATCCAGAAAAATGCACAAGGCCCCCAGTTGATCAGTACAAAGCGAGATTGGTGGCAAAGGGTTACAAGCGCATCCACTATGATTAGGTATTTGCCCCTGTTATCCGAATAGAAACTCTTTTCTTAAAAATCTCTATTGACGCGCAAAAGAATTGGTAAATCTAGACTATAGATGTCTATTCCGCATTTGAGAATCATTTTGATTGAGGAAGAGGTGTGTGTATATAAGTATTCCTATTACTTAACCCATTAGTCTATTACTGAGCTTTTGAACCAAAAAGGTATGTTTTAGGGCACCTCGCATCAAATAGTAGTACGCCCAGAGGTAGATAAGTATAAGTCAGAATAAGACTCAGCAGCGCAGGAATGAGCTTCTTGCTTACATATGACATCATTGATTCTGAGGGCGAAACAAAGAAAGAGTGTCTTCGCTCAACACACCCAAGTATGGTACGACCATCATAGCTCTCTCGTTCCAAAGGGAAAGTGGAAATATAAGAGTAAAGATCAAAAGTCAGAATAAGAAGGATCAGTAGAATAGATAAGCAAAACGTATTCCATAGTATAAGAGAATAGATATGCAGTAGCAACAAACAGCCTTAAAGCGGTAGAGTAAGCCTAGATCTAGATACAGTAAAGCGGGGTTCGGTGTCAGTAGGGGTTTGTTGTAAGTTCAGGTCTTGTTGACAGTGTTTTTCGGGTTGCTTCTTCGATTGCTTGTTTGAAGTCTGTAGCTATTGGCTCCAAGGCTACCTATACCCTCAGTGAAGTGTCTGATTCCTCTACTGACAGGCAGCGCTTCCCTTGCTTACTGGGCTACTTACCTTTATGCCCTTGGCTGCATTCTTACACCCTTCCCACTGCATTTGTATTTCTACTATTTGTTAGCATGGCCTTTCTTATGGGTCCTGTAGTTCCGACCAGTATCCTAGCGACTTATAACAATACTGGAGCTGCTGCCCCTAAGGCGGTAACCAATACTACTAAGGGCTGAACTCAAGCCTAGGAATAAGGAGTAGGAAATAAAAAACTATCCCCGTGATGACAACTGAATAATACAAACAAAGAAGTGAACCACTGCTACAAACACAGCTGCAATAACAAACAGCCGAGTCACGACAGACAGATTGAAATTAGTGCTAACAAGACAAGACTATCACTAGACACTGGGAAGCTAACTACCAAAACGACTAATGAAACCGGAATCAACCACTCCAGCTCATTCTCGGATTAAAAACTGGAAGACTAAGCCTAGTAGTAGTCAGAGGCCATAAATAGACTACTAATGGTAAGCACCAGAAATAGACCCATAATAGTAAGCAGAAGAGCCAAACAAGTAAGTAACGGACCTAAACACATAAGTTAGAGCCCGCCACTGCTTTATCTAACCCCCTTCTTTGATTCCTAAGAAGTCAGAATAGAGATCAGTAGCTACGGAATGCAAATAAGTAGTTATTAGTCTAATACCTGATTCTCTTCGGCACCTATTGATTGTTGCCTTACCGATAAATAGATTAGTTCAAATGTAACTCTAACATAACTCACTGGGGTCTTATGGGTACTATAGGGCTTCTAAACCTCATTCTTGTACTTGTTCCTGCAACTTCTGTCTTTGCTTCCTCTACTACTTCCTTGCATCCTGTATTGATAGCTTAGGTTAGGTATGCCTCTCCTGTTTACAAGTATTGACTGACTACCAACTAGAAGATCGAAACACTACCTAATAAGACTGACCACGAGGGTAAGGAATTAAGTGAATATCAACAAGAAGTCACTAGTGCCTAAAAGACTTAAGAAGTCTAAAAAAAAGACAGACTTCACTAGATACGCCAGGGAATGGAACTGCTGAACTCAATGCCCATTCCCTTGTTTGAGTCTGCTTCTACTGCATCCGATCTCTGACTAATGTATCCTTATCTGATCTCTGACTAATATATCCTTATCTGATCTCTGACTAATATATCCTGTTAGGTTGGCTCGGGCAGGAGGGGGTAGTATTCCATTCTTTGGCTCGGGTACTGCAGTTAGTATTCCCTTTCTGTTGTTTTCATCTTTTGTTCCTTATGCGGATTCCTATGTTCGAGAGGACGACACCCACTAATATTCCTATGTTCGAGAGGACACCTACTTAGTATCCGTCTTAGAATACCCTACATCATACCAATACTACCTTCTTATAGTCTTAGAGCTCCCTATAGGCAGGCATCCTTACTTTTCAACTTGCGCTACTGAACTCGGGCCTAAAACAAACTCCCGTTTATCAGTCAAATACTCATAAGAGAGAAGCCAACTGGTAACAAACAGAATAGAGACCCAACGCAACATACTTTCACTGCAGCTGATGAGAATGGAGCTACTCACTTTTCTTCTCCAACCACTGCCCCATCTTATCAGCAGCTTCACTGCCCTTACTTTCTGATGGCCTACCACTCCTTCCTTAGAGGCTTACTACACGACGTGTCTCATCCTGACTTTCCTGTTTGATTGTTACCTTCCCCCTTTATAGCACTGGGTAGGCGAGAAGGAGCACGTGCTACTATACTATAGGTTCGCGTACTTTAATATACCATAGGTTGGTCCGAGTAAGGGCAATTCGGATTAATGCCCTAGATGCGTATTCCATTGTTTCATTCGGATTGGCACCAACAACCTACCTATATTCTGGAAATACTACATTGGACCCTCGCTCCACTATATATAAGACCCGTATCCCCCTTTCATTCTATCTTTTCATTATATCTTAATATAGTTATATCATTATATCTTACTTAATATAGTTATAGTGCATTCATTCTATCTGAATATAGTGGTTAGTTTTCCCTTGCTTTGCTTTATTGATTGAAGACACTTCACTTACTAATGGAATTCAACTGGTACTAGCAACACGACTACTATAACACAACTACCATAATAATAATAATATAAATGATAATAATATAATAAATGCAAACAAGCAAAGTAAGACTTACTATCAGTAGGGGCAGACTCATAGGTTCAATATGGATATGAGATCGGGAAAGGCGGGCTTAGCTAGAGGTGAGTAAGGATTAGATAGAGGGGTTTAGAGCTACGAGTCGAAGTCTCATCAATAGTAATTCCATTTTGATGTTGTGCCTCTTAACATAACATCGAGGACTAGCGAGTTTAATACAATCCCACGTTACTCATTTTTATTCTTCTTGTCGTAGGTGCGGCTGACTCTGTCCTCCTTATTAGTTTGATTCACGGTCCACGAGGAAGGTAAGGGGCTAGGGAAACTCACACTAATTGCTCTAAGGCTAAGAGTAGTAAATACAGAATCACGCCCCTCGTAAAAGAATAAAGAATGTAGCTAGGGCACATGAGACTGGTGCTACTGTTGGGAAGAGTTTCACCCGGTACCCGGATTCTATGTGTTTGATTGTTAGCATGTCACTTACTACCTCTAATACTTTCACTCGGAACTAGGGTCGATGTAATTGAGCGTAGTATAATAGAATGCAACGACTACTGGCCGAAGAACTACATAATTCAATTCTAAAGTCAAGATACCGGTCTAGGGCGGATATACTAATACATCTATAAGAAAACCGCTCTCCACGGCACCCAATGACTTATGCCTTGTTTAAGTAAGTCTGTTGCTCCTGATCTCCTGCTTCTCATTGTTACTATGCGATTTTTAAGTCTTGCTTGTTTGATGTTAGTATGGCCTCCCTACTTTTTAGTTAAGGAATCAAAGCCATTAGTGAAGGAATCAAAGCCATTAATTAAAGGACGAGTTCCCAGATCAATACTTATGGGTGATAGTCGATACTTCCTAGTTGGTGTTGAAGTATTGGAAGCACCTGTTCAATCCACCAAGTAACTAGACAAGACAAAACTACAAACTTTGCTGCAATAACTGACAAGTAGACAAACCACTACTCGACAAGCAACGGCATGTGATCCAAGTCAGTTTCCAGTGTCATTCTCCCATTCCCAGGTTGCTTCTTCGACTGTTTAGTTCAATATATCCTATTCGCGCTCGGAGTCTTCTACTCTTAGATCCACCCTAGTAGTTACCAAAGCTCTGCCTCCATTCTAATCAGTGGTAGTCCGGTTCTAATAGTCATGAGTTGGATTAGGGATAGTCTCACAAAGGAGATAGTCTTGTTGGCACTGTATCAAATCCCCCCTGTTGAATTACCAGTTGTTAATTCCATTCTATGAGTCAAGTTGTAGTTCGCTTCTGTAAGAGTAGGGCCCGGTCCCAGTTGAGAGTTATTATTTCCCATAAAACTAAGTAAGTTACGTTCGAGTTGTCAATGCACTAATCTCTATACAGTTGACCTGAACAAAGAAGTAAGCCCGATAAGCAATAAAGTCGGAATCGCATTTAGTATACTAGACACTATAATTATGTAATTCACCGAGCGCCCAAAAGGGCATTCTATAGTTAAGGAGTCATTCTTTCATTCCCAATGCCGAGTCCCGTGCTTAAAGATGTATTTTGTAACAAGGTAATTCCTCATTTCGAATTGAATTATCTGTCTCTACCCTATTTATTGGTATTAGAATTCCAGATCAGATCGGTACACTGTATTATGTATGTTATCTTTTATTATGTATTTGTGTGTACGCGGATAAGGTTGGGCAAGAGAGAGGGAGGTTGAAAAGGGAGCACAGGTTCTAAAGTAAAGGAAGTAAGCCTAGATCTCGATCTCGAACTAAAGAATAGAAGTGTCAGCGGCTCGAGTCGGAGAAGCAATGGTCCGACTCCTGTATGGGGTAGGTGAATTCCCGGTTGCTTGTTTAGTCTATCCGCCTAGGGGTAGGTTCGATTCCAGGGTTAGTAGGGGTAGGTCTTGCCCGCGCTAGCTCAATTCTTTGTTCTAAGCTCTCCTATTATAAATAGTGGTTATCATTCCTATTATCAGTTAGTTAATTCCTAGGTATGAGTTGAGCCTATAAGAGGAGTAGCTCAGTCTTTCCAGGCAGTGTTCTATCCTTAGTGATTAGTTAAAGTAATAGAAACCAGTCCGAGAAGCAACAGTTTATTTCCTTACCTAAAAATAAAGTATTGAGGTCAGCAATTGGTTTCCCAGTTCCGTATTTGAATCTAATAGCAGTTATTTTCAGTCTCATTGGCCGGTAGCCCATTACTTGTTCCTGGGGGTTCAGTCCAATAAGTAGTGGTTCGATTACTAGTTTTGAGTAAAAGCGAACGAAGGTGGTCGTTGTGGGCAGTGTTCCAATCTTGTTAACTTAACGCCGATTTCAGTCTGGGTGGCGCTAGGTACAGTTTTAGGTAGGTCGGGGCAGTGAATGAAGGGCAGTAGTGAAGGTCTGTTTGCTAGCAGTTAGACTCCCTGTTCCGAGGTTGGTTCCCTTATTATTAGTTTGATTCCTTTAGTGGTAAATTAAGGTCTCTGAGTGTCCGAGCCGGTATTGGCCGTGTATCAATAGCAACAGGCTAAATAGTAGTTAGCTAGGTTCCCGGGTTTAGCTTATGTCTTGTTGTCATTAGCTCAAGTCCGGGAGGCACTAGTGTTATGTTAGTTTTTGTTCCGAGTTCGGGTATTATAAGTAGTAAGCTAAACGTATTCTTTTTAGTGGGGTTTCTATCCTTAGATAAGACCAGGGATATCAGATTGGAAGCAAGGAGATATAGACCAATAACCACCCGGGAGGCACCTGAGATGCAGTAAAGTTAAGAATAATAGCCAGGAGAGTCAGCTCATTAGAGATATACCAGTTGAAAAGCGAGTAGGGACATACTAAATAAACCTATCAATAAATAATTAAGTGTGAAGGGAGGACAAGCTCATAGGCATGAGTCACAGTTTGATATGATAGCTAGGAGAGATATACCCGTATAGCGGATAGGAGGAATGCCGTTAAGGGGGGACGTAAAGGTGCAATCGATAATACTTATATTATTTAGTTCCGGACATGAAAGCGAGCTTTTAAGTCAGAGTAGTTGGATCCTCGCCAGTAATAGTGAAAGCCCTATCAGGAGTAACTTAAGTCTATTAGAAGTAGTTATGGTCTGATAACAAGGAGCGAATCGCTGACAACAAGACAATAGCGCCCAGAGAACCAACTCGATACCAGCTGTCTAAGAGCCTTGCTTACTGGGCTACTTACCTCTATCCCTTTGCTTGACTTCTTTCTCTACTGGTCTCGAACCTTAGTTTAAACCTGACATTACTGTCTCTAAGCTCTGTCTTTGCTGCATCTCAGTATATCCCTAACGCCCTCTATTCAATAAAGAACTCCGGGCAGTTAACTTGTGACAACAACATCAATTCTCATACACTGTATTGAAAGTATTGATTCAGTGTCATTTATACAATATCGATTAGTTATTTCTTTTTACAAGCTTACACTTCAATAATAAATATCAGTACGCATTATAAGGCTGTTCTTTATGCGTGATGTCTTCGTCTTACAGTTGTGCTTGTAGCAGTAGTACGAGTCTAATAGGCACCAGTTGATTCCCTGGTTCGAGTTAAGGGGTAGTCCTTGCTCGATTCTTTTAAGGTAGTGTTTAAATCTGATAGTGTAAGATAAGAGGCCTAGGTCTAAGCCAAATAGGGAATATGGAACGCAAGGAAGCAATGACATAAAAAAAGAATAGGAATAGGAGAAGAGTGTAGCGCGGCAGTGTTATTCCACCCAGAAGCCGCAATACAAGTAAGGAGCCCTTCCAAGCACAAGTAAGTATCCCACCAAACACAAGTAAGTATCCCGCAGTTAAGTTAAAGCATGAAAGGCGGGAGATCGAGGTTGAGATAAAGGTGAAAGGTTAATCCATAGACCCTCTGTAGTGAAATACATACTTAATAGCAATAGGGGCGGTTAAAATCCAGAAATGATGTATTTGTTGGAAGACTTCGATTTAGGTAAAGTGAAGTAAGATTCATAGGCAGGAAGGACAGACTCACTTCTGAACTAAGCAATGTTATGTTTGTAGCAGGCCTAGTCGGTGTATAGAGGTAATACGGAACTAAAGTAGTCAATTGGAGAATGCGATAAGGGCAAGTAAGCCCGCCAGGTGTAATCAGATTGTTATTTGCCCTATTTCGAGAGGAGGTTATGAGAAAAGCACTAGGACAAGTCTACTTGCCGGCAGTTTCGTTCCTTGGCTTAATAGCTCGGTTCTGACTTCTGTCTTTGATTCTTCTAGTGCAGTAGGGGTCTTCTTATTGTTAGATGCGCTATCGTACCACACACCTAATACTTAGTTCCCAATCCGATGTATCTTACTGTAGAATGAAAGTACGAGAAGCTGTAGAGCAGTTCAATTCTTTCCGATAGTGTTTAAAGCCCCGGAGTTACTAGTTGAATTACTAGGGTTGAGTTGGACCTCTCGGGGCAGTAGCCGAGTCTGCTAGTTTTTATGATTGCATTCTTTTATTCGTAGTCACAGCTTTCAACAAATAAGTGAGTACCCGGCTCAGCAGTTAAGGCATTAAAGCCAGGAAAGGAAGCGGTTCGAGACCATAACAAGAAAGTAAGGAGCAATGAAACGAAAGAAACAGTAAAGTAGGGCCCCGAGATAAGGAATCGAAGAAGCAAGTCGAAGTCTCAGTTGTAAACTACAGGACCGGAAGGAACAAGTACAGGCCTTGAGCGCGGGAAGTCGTATTTAAGATCCGTAAAGTAGGGCTATCTCTATGAGGCAGGGGACTTAACTAAAGGGTAGGCGGGGTTCTGCTCTCAACTCCCCATACGGAATAAGGAATTCCACTGAAGTAGTACAAACAATAATCGAAATAGTTAGTAGATAATTTCACTCAATAGTAAGAATACACTGACTGCTAACAAGACCCGAACACTGTCGTTAGACTTAAGCGTATAACTAAGTAAGCCCCACCCACAACTAGATGCCCTAGGTGCCTAACTTAACTGAACCTCATAAGGGGGCCAAATACAGAATCCAATAAAGAAGTAGGAATACCCGGCAGGGGGGGAGAGCTACAATATACTAATACTGGAAGTTGGAATTGAAATAGAGAACACAGAATACAGGATCGAACTATTGCTATCAGAATATCAGAATACAGAAACAAACCTTACGGACAAGATGGAAACACCCTATAGGGAATCCACCCATTGATAGCGGACAAGTCACTATACTAAACAAACAACGACTAACGGGAGCAAAAGACGATAGATTCTATTGGGTAGCATCACATCAAACTGAACCAACAGGATTGACTTAAGTAGAGAGAGAGTAAGGAGCTGTCTTGTTACAAACACTTCTATTATAGTATAGGAGAGCACGCACTCAAATTCCATTCTTAACATAAAGCATAGGTCGGCAACTAAACTATTTAATACAAACCTCTGTTCTGTTCTGGGCTAGAAATGACACTGATTGTCCCGCTCTAGCTGGTCTGGTGGAGTACCCCTTTCATCAAGTTGGCTTAACCGAGTTTTTGTCTACCTCTGGAACTTATTAACAGTAACTTCTTGCCTTCACTTTATACTCTTGCGAAAACAAACTAAACTTCTTGCCTTTTTATTATTATATGGGCTTCTTCACCTTTATGTGGTCCAAGTCGTCCTTTTGAGGCGTAGTGTCGTAGAGTTACATAAGAGCCGAATTGACTCTCTTCTCTCTTTGTGAATGCATAAGTATCGCGCAGTTCTGAAAGTAGAGTTTGTTTTGAGAAGAAACGAATTAGAGTACTGGCTTTGATGCCCTAAGTGAATGAACTTAGTCTCATAGGTGAATGAACTTAGTCTCGTATAGAAAAGGGTAAAGAAAAGGTATCAGAAGCAGAAGAAGGAAAGTCAACTCTTGGTAAACTCTTGAATCATAGGTGTCAAAATAAGCTACAGGCGGTGGGTGTACTAAAGTAGAGGAGAAGTCGCCATAAGTAGGGTCGGGGCCAGATCTTTACCCTAAACTTGCAGAAGAGAAGCCGGAGTTAGAGTTGAATCGAGGGGCTACAATTCCAGTTTAGGTCGGCAAAAGGACTGCTGTGTGAGGTTTACTAAAAGATTTTCCTGGTCGACCTCGGTGCCAGAAAGAATACATGATTTGCTGCTTCATCCGCTAAGGTGAGAGTTTTTTCTGTGTAAGCTCAATTATCAGGGCTCCCTAATGCTAAAAATTATTAGTTAACTTGTTGGGGTGAAGCCGTTGGGTTGGGCCTGGAACTTCCACTACACTTTGCGCAGATCAATACAATTCTTCAATTCAACCAATATCTATACTATATCCGAAAACTGTAATTGAACTTTTGTTGTACCTGCATCCTCGCTAACTGAACTTTTATGCTTGGACCATTTAGCGCATCAAAGCCGGATCTGGATTCTGGCCCTTGACTTTAGCATTAAGTCTGATCTCCTTCTTTATAAGATGAAACCCCCTCGAGAAACCCTCTTCCGGAAGGCATTTTAGAACAAAAACAAAACGCACCGTAAAAGGACATTGGACGAAGAACCCCCTCTATGCGGGCAACCCACCTACTATATTTATTGAGTAAAACTTAGGGTACAGAGGCACGTGAGCTGTATGGGCTTGCAACACCAATACATCGAAAACAGGTAAGCGTAATAGCTCACTGATCGAGCGCTCTTGCACCGAAGATGGCTAAGCGCCCGTGGGACGATATTCTCACACTTGATCTTGCTTAGCGCCCTTTCAGATAAGCCGATAAAACCGACGAGGCATCTTCCATTCATTTCGATGAAGGTCTTTCTGCACCATATTTGGATCTGCCCCTTCTGCGATCTGGAATTCCCAGCAAATCCTTGACTCCTCGAATACGATGGGATTTCACACCTGGCGAATCTTTCACTCTACCTCCTCTTACTAAGACAGCCGGATGTTCCTGCGAATTATGACCTTCGCCTGGAATGTGAGCAAATATATTTTGTTGATTGCTCAACCGTACTTTGGCTATCTTACGTAGAGCTGAATTTGGTTTTTTCGGTGTTCTCGTCATAACACGCAGGCATATTCCTTGCTTCTGTGGACATTGATCCGAAGCTCGAGTACGGTTCGTGCGCCGTTTTTCTTCTCTACCATGACGAATCAATTGATTGAATGTAGGCATCCCTATTTCCTATGTCCTTCCCCCCTTTGCCCTATCACTAGTGGTTACTCCCGATCCGAAGCACCCCTTTTCCATTCATAGATAGATCCAATCGTCAAAATCAATAAGAAGGCCATCATCGACCAAAATCCAAACAGATCAATCTTGTTGGGAGGTACTGCCCAAGGAGAAGAAAAGGTTACTTCCAGATCAAGGATAATAAATAAAATAGAGACCAGATAAAATCGTATATCGAAACGACTTCTGGCATCACCAGAGGGATCGGAACCACATTCATGGGCCGACAACTTTTCTGGATAGGTGGAACTATTAGAAGTAGAAGCAAATGGAAAAGGAACACCGAGTGAGATCAAAGAAACTAGCGGACTCATCACCAAATAGATACAAATAGGTTCAAATTCCGACATCACCAAAGCCCACTTCGTTCTCTCGCTCTGCTCGCGGCGCTCCTTGCTCGCGGAGCGGCATACCAAAAAAACCTACTCAAAAAAACCTACTAAAACTGGTTGGTCTAGGTGCCCTTTCATACATAATATATAATAATATAATATAGAATAATAATATAATATAGAAATAATATAGAATAATAATATAATATAGAATAATATAAACGAAACTAATGTATACATAAACGAAACTAATGTATACATGTGTTTTAGCCTAGAGAAGGCGATACGATCCATATATTTTCGAAAGATAGCAGCTACTTTCCCATACGATAAAAGACCTTCCTTGTACGGGTTTGATGATGAAGCGGTACACGGTAATCTACATTCTATACTAATACTCTTTTGATCCGATATCCTCTAATCTAATAAGATAAAGAAACCGACGAGACTTATTTACTGTTTTCGGCGTTAGTGAGCTCACAGTTGCGCTAACATTATTGTTATCGTTTCAGGGCGGCACCTACTCCTACTCCTAGGTAGCTTTCCTATGTTTCCTTGCGTTAGCACAGCTGTTTTTCTGTTAGTTTTCATAGTCGACTATGCAATCCTAAGCGCTATTTCAAGTATAAACATAGTATGTGCTTTTGTCGGGACGACCTATTTATGGGCGTAGAATTGATTTGGTACGTAGGGGGCTGAATTCAATTTATATCTCCCAGGTTATTAAAGTCCCCTCATCCTCTATTATCTATCTAGCTCCCCTGATCATTCGTAGAAGTCTGGACTGGAATAAATGCAAAAAGATGATTCTTTATCTCTCTCTTTAAGAACCTAATAAGAGAATTGATTATTCCCTGCAGTATTCCTATAATAGATGGACTATGGAATGAATACCCTCTTCATAGCTTTCGGTTTGAATGAAATAACCTCTTCATAGCTTTCGGTCGAAGTGCTTCTTATTCATTTAAAGATAGGTAAGAGGTCGATCACATTAATGGTGTGCCCTCCCCTCGCCCTTACCGCTCTGTGGGTGAGTGAGGTGGCTAACTTAACCTTGTATAATAGATATTACCTCTAGGGCTAACTAAAGTGATATGAGTGCTTCTGCAGGTGATTAAGGCCCCGTTCTGTTCTCTTCCGTCATAGTATCACTTGCTTTGTAAGCAAATTAGTATCAGGTTCGGATAGACAACAATGAAAGATAAATAATGACTTACAGGTTCAGAGCAAGAGCACAGAAGCAAGATAGATGATTCCACCCACTCTAAATTATGCGAAGTAAGTCATTGGCCGATAGGGTCAGATCAGTCCTTGCTTTCTTTGGTTTATAGATAGGCCCTCTCTCTCTACCTTCGACTACCTTTAAAAAAAGTATATGCTTCGAATAATCTGTAGTAAGTTGGCCTTACCTTACTAATGCAAATATTGTATTGATTTTCATAAATGCCCTAAGCTCTTATTTCCTATGGTAAGATAAAAGACTATCCCCTTTATTTCCCACTCCGACTGAGGAATCGAGCATCAAGCAAGAGAGCAAGATAGTTGCCACGAAGCTTACCCGGTCCACAGCGAAGGCCTTCCTCTGCTAGCAACTACTAGAGATGAGTTAACAGGAATTCTTCCTTAAAACAGGGCCGCATCTGTGATCTGGTAGGAGATAAAGAATAAGGTACAACCCAGGGGGATACTAAGGTCAGTCAACTAATTTATAATGGAAAGAAAGTGTCTCGGTCTAAGGATACTAAGGGCAGTCAACTAATTTATAATGGAAAGACCCCCTCCTACTTCAGCAGACATGATCAATAGTTACGATATCCCACGAGCAGAATTCATTCAGGCAATCCTTGAATCGATGTAAAGAATCCAATCCAGTGTTAGCAGCAAATCATGTGCGCAAATCAGGTCTTTGCAAGAAGCGCTCAGAAAGGCAACTCTTCTTGGCGAGATAGAGGGATCCAAGGTTTTCTCCAAAACCAACCAACCCCACTAGTCTAAGGGACATGCCCATCATAGAATTAAGGGACAGAGGAAAGTAGTTCGTTAGTGGAGACCACTGGTAATCTTTAATGCTTTAAGACTTTCAATAAGGAAGGAAGGGACTATAGGAGAACAGGGGATTGGAGGACAAGAGGTTGGAGTTAGCGACGCTGGGAAAGGATTGGAAGGAAGTCATATTGCAATTGCTTTAGCGACGAACTCTTCTTTAATCCAAAAGTTAGTGAGTGGGCTACTCGCGGAGTAAGTAAGGTTTAGGCTTACTGGGGTCAGGTTTAGTGGACAAATAGTTGCAAGCTAACAGAATGCTTACCCGGTGTTGTAAGAATAGGAGTTGTCTTTGCCTTTCCGCTGTTCAATCAGACGCTGTTGCCATCTCAGCTCTTGCTTTTTGGGAATTCCCGCTGCACGTAACCGGTATTGCTGGTGTTATATCCGTTTCCGATCTGACTGTTGCCGTTGTTGATAAAAAAAAAGACATAATTTATAATAGGGAACAGCCCTGGAATCAGCAGTTAGTTTCATTCCCGGTGCAAGAGTAATTGTATCCTTCCCTTCCGGTGTGGGAATATGAGAATACGCTGCAATAGAATCCATCCCGGGAGTGACATATTCAAAGGATACTTCCTTCAGGCTCTATCCCAAGCTGACTGAGTGGGCTAGCTCAGACTCTTTCATTCATATGTTATTCCATCTCTAACATCTGATTCAATAACAGTAAGAGCGGATTCCATACTTTCCCCTTGACTCGGAACTGAAGGAGACTCCTATATTGCTACTTACTTGCGTATGTCCTTTATTTCTTAGTTGCCTGTTGAATTGGGCTTCTTTCTCGCTTTTAGACTTAAGCACGTAGTTAGTTAGTGTAGTTACGTGTAGTGTAGTTACGTGGGCATTCATTCTCTTCTGCTTCAATAACTCTACTTGAACAACCAATTGCTGCTGACTTGCGAATGGCCTTATTCTACTTATGCATCTGATCTTATAGATGCAACTCGAACAGGCAATTCTCAACTTAGCACCGAAAAAGGGCATTCTAAAGGAAAAGGGCGAGGGCCTAATTCTCGTCTAATAAGCCATGGGAAACTCTTTCTTTTTGTAGCGAATCCATCATTGAACAAGTGGTACGATGTGGTGCACCCAGTATCAAACAAGTAAGTAAAGGAGCTAAGTTCTGGAATCAAATCTTATATCCCTGTCTCTAAGCTAACTCCGAGGCTGCCCACCACTACCAATTCCTATGTTTTTAGTTTGATAATTGTCTTTGTCATTCTGTATTCTCTTTCTGAAATACCTTGTTGTGTTGACTTATATTATTCTATTCTCTTATATTATTCTATTCTCTTGTAACAATAGTAATAGTAGTCCCCAATAGTAGTCCACAAAACCTAAAGTAAACCCGAGATCGAGGAGTCACAGGGCAGCTAGGTCTCCCAGTGCTATAGAATTCAAGCAAGGGTAGGCATAGTAAAACTCTCACTACGGGGGAATAGGGTGGTTGCGCCATATACAACTACGGATATTAGACCGGGAGCGGAAGACCTAAGAAAGGAAAGGGAAACTTAAGCTCTTAAGAAGGGTCTATGTAATTGACTGTTAGCAAACTGAAGCTCTGTCGAAGGGTATATGTAATTGACTGTTAGCTGCGGCTTAGCTGCCTAAGAGACAGACACTACTAATGTGACGCGGTTGCACGGGTTTATTAAAAAAGTCAGTATGTTTCGGGTGATCTATTAGGCAAAATGACTACGAAGCTATGAAAAATCCCGGCAAAACGATAAAATCGAATTTATCTTAACCCGGCTATGAAGGAAAACGAGTTTGCTATCAAAAAACCCGGGGGCAAGTAGACAAGTAACTTCTAACGTTACGCGTCAGTCGGTTACATGTTACGCGCCAGGAGTTCCATAATTTTTTAATTACTCTTCACCTCGCTATGAAGGGAAATGCCTTTGCTATGAAAAAACACGGGTTTCCATGAAAAGACAGATCTTTTTCACCAAGCTATGAAGGAAAACAGAGTCGCTATCAAAAAACACGGGTTTCCATAACTTTGAAGTCTGCTTAGCGTAACTCTTTCTAAGCTCAACAGAAGGGAGAGGAAAGCCCGGCCAGTGCTTCTAATACTTCAACAATAAACACAAAATCCCACTAACGTTACTATAAGAAAGGAACTACTGCTTCTAAGACGGTAGCGCTTCTCGTTCTTTTGCGGGGCCCTTACTTCTTTGTTTTACTCTAATCCTTGAAGACCATTAGTATAACGCCATGAATACAAGACTCGCTCAAGGCACCGGACTAACATCCGCTTATTTAGTTCATTCCGACATCAGCTTATTTCGTAGTTGCTTGTTTACTCTTACATAGCAACCGATTAACACATAGAATTCCTTACTCTCTTTGCTTTTAGCTTAGTCGCGTCGATCAGAGGTTAGCAAAGTATCAGAAGCATTAAACTAGATAAGGATCAGTTGAAAGATCAAAAGCAGTAGAATGCCTGTTCTAGTTCCAGGACCAATAGAGGTAGGTTGGCGCATCAAGAAGAGCAAAGTATCTCGGAACAGCATAAAAAGAAAGTAGATCTCATCTCGCCCAGGAGAGTAAGTCCGTGTTCAAAGATTAGATTCAGGAGGATCCTTAAATGATTTTTCTGTGCTAAAGGTTAGGTCAACAGCAAGCGGGGGTATACAAATGAGTATCCACCCAGTTTCAATCGTTTTACGAATAATAAGTGTGTTGGCGGGAGTGAGTTAAACTCTCTTGTCTTTTATTCTATCTTTTATTGTGTAAATATTGATTGTTCTTTTCACGTATTATTCTATTGAAATAGACTATTGGAATAAGATATAAGAATGAGCCCCTTACTTAATAGATTGTTGGATAACCGCCTTAGGGACTTTGCCTTGGTAGCACCATTTATAGGTTGAAATCCCTATATAGCTACCTTCGGGAATAGGTAATAGGACTAAGGGAAAAAGGGAGGTATAGTGAAAGATAGCATAAGAGTCAAGGGCGGATCGATAGCTAAAGCATGAAAGAAAGGGTATTGTGAGTCAAAGTAAGGTAGGGCAGGCTCAAAGGTAGTAAAGAGTAAGAGAGAGGACAGGGAATGTCAAGGTATAGGTTGATTCTTAGAAGTACTAAGACAAGTCTGTTTGCCGGAAGTGAAAGCCCTATAAGCCCCGTCTACAGCGGTAGCCCGAGTGGAGTTCTTTTGCTTTCCCTCGCTAGCCAATTCCCCAATATGCTAAATCAATATTATCATAAGCAATACAGGCTTTAATACAAGGGAGGACAGGCGTTTAAGCTACCAGAGCAGAATCCTTATCTTCAAGTATAGTTTCTAGGTGTAGGTGTAAGGGCATTCCTAAGAAAGATAGCATCATAACAAGCAATCAGATCTTATGCTTCCGCCCTCGCCTCGAAATATTGTCCATTATTCCATTCCTGTTGACAATGATCTGTTACATCCATATATATTGTATTGCACAAGTTTCTTAGCGTATTTCATAAGGTAAAGAATAAAGAGCAGGATTTGACTCAGTATGGGGAAGGGAGTTGTTGACTCGGCTAAAGGGCCGGGAGTTTGTTTAAATCCATTCTTTTACAAGGTGCTTTTGAATTGACCTCGGGCAAAACTCTGTTTTCAGTATTAGCGTCTCTCTACCCTAACCCTAAAAACACTGCTTACTGATTACTCCAAATTAACCAATTGAAATAGGGCACCCACAAGTCCGGATAACAAGGAAAAACTATATCAATAATAGCCTTTCGGGTCTATTACTAACACGGACTTTCGGGTTGGGGTCGAGCAAGCACAAGGGTTTCCGCTATTAGTTCATTTGCCAGAACCCAGATTACAATCGTATTCTTACTCTACTACAAACAAAGGAGCGGATACAGCTTCTGACCTCGATGCTGCAGATTCCTATTACCCCCTTTTATCGCAACAGGTAAACAATAATGTGAATTGTCCAACATAGAAAGATTAAACTCGGGAGGAAAGTCCAACTGAGCTTGCTGGTTCCCCCGCTGGTTTATTTTAGTCATCTATCTCTTTGGCGACTATATTTGATATTAAGTTCAACAATTGGATTTTTCCAATCTATCCTTCCCGCTTCAGATACATTAGCTATCTTTTTTGTTTCCTGTGGCTTATTAGACGAGAATAAAGCTTTATCAAACAGACCGAGTAGTAGTAGTAGAGTAGAGTGCGTTCCAGTTCGATGATTGTGTTGCGGTAAGCTCCACAATAAGTATCCTCTCCTACCTACAATAAGTATATTACCCATATGGATATAGAAGCAGTGCAATGAATGCCGAAGAAAGAGAAAGAAAAAGCAAATGCAATTCAACCAGCAACAGAATAGAATCAGCAAGCGCAGCGGGAAGGAGGAAGTCTCACGTTAAAGGTAGAGTTGACAGAGTTTGGTGTATAGAATCTCTTTTGAATTATGGATCTACCTGACAAATTCCATTCTGAAGTAATACAGAAAGGAGTGTGGGAGCAAAAGGAAAGCAGTTGCGCTAACCACCCCAGTTTTTGTTGCGGGGTGCTTCGTTTCAGAGGTTGATTACTTTTTGTTCTATACATTTGTTTCGGAGGTTGTTTACAGGAGTTCCATCATATGCATCTCTATCATATAATGTGTTTATCTCTATCATATCACATGTTTAAATAGGCTAGGGCTAGTTACTAAACACTGGGCAGGCCCTGGAATCCATCTTGTCTTGCTTTGCACCCTACTATACTTGTTATTGAACCGGCAACACCACTATAAACCCTTCTTTCTCACTCACCTTAACCGCTAGTGGGTAAAAGAGTGATAAGCGCACCGCGTCTTGTTGGGACAAGGTTTAGGCTAATCAATCGAACAAACATTCATGGAATCTATCTCACCCGCCCATAAAGTAGGAATGTTATCCAGTAGCTCACTGACCTCTGACTTAGAACCAAAGCCCATAACTCATCTTCTCCACGCACAAGGGCTTTCGCGAACTCTCCTAACGCTAGATGAAGCTCAACTCTATTAGCACAAGTCAAAAACAGCCCATCTCGCAAACTCAACTTATAACACGCCGAGTCAAACATTCATTTATTTTATTGTACCCCCGGTATAGAAGATGGAGTAAAGATACACATAGCTTTCCTTTTGTCTCTGGTCAACTTTAATGGAATTCTGAGTTTAGGGTTTACTTCACACTTTCACTACATATGGTTAATACTCATCAAGTAGAAAGTAGAAATTAGCATTCAAAATGATATGAATCAATGAAAACTTGACTACTTACTCCAGGAGAACAGCTGACTCACTTGATACTTGACCGACCCGTCTTTTCAACAACTCCTGCTAGCGCCAAGTTAGCAAATAAATAATTTTGTCTTTCAAGGGCTGAAGCAACAAGGAATTGAACAACTTCCCTTTTGCCAACCTAAACTTTTATTGCTTATTGACTGGTTTCTCTTTCCCCTTGCTTATTGACAGCTTTACCTTAGCCTGATTGACTGCTTTCCCTTTGTTAGTGCTTCTATAATAGGCTTTACCTTAGCCTGATTGACTGGTTTGTTTCCCTCTCCTTGTAGAGTAGTGGTCCAAGTCATCACCGCTTACACTCAAATAAAGTACTTATAGAATAGCAGTAAGAAAGTTCCTCCAAAGCAATAAGTCAACTTACTTACGCCGAAAACTTGATTGCTTGTTTGAGGGTCGGGTGCTTGTACCATTGACTGTGTTGTCGGTTCTGAAAGAGAAGTTAGAGTTGAATCTTTGAAGGAATAATATTGGATTTAAACTGCGCCGGTAAAGCGGGTAAGAGTATCAAGGTGTTGTCGACTCGAGAGGCTCAGGTTCAAGTGCTTATATCTTAAGGGCTTCCCGCTCTATAAGTCTTTCTAGAATCATAACATAACATACATTTCGGTGCGGTTAAGAACTTCAAGTAGAGTAGAGGTTGGCAATCGTGTCTTCAAGTAGAAAGTCTGGAGTGAGCGGTTCAACAAGCCGAGAAGAAGAGGTTAAGTCTACGAGTTATTATCTTATCTCATGCCCACGTAAAGGTAAGGCTCACGGGTCTCATTTGTTAAGGTAATTAGAAAGTACTAGCTTTTAAGCGCGGTGTCGTGGAGGGAGAAGAGAAGGTGATTTCGTGTTTCACTGACTTAATATAGAAATGGGTAACTAGAGTAATAGGATTGATCCACGCTAACGGAATGATTTGTTTCAAGTGTAGTTCGACAAGCAACATAATCTGCAGTGCCAAAGCCAGCAGCAAGAAAAGGTTAAGGCGACAGTAAGAGGTCAGCTGAACTTCCTGTCCTGCTTTTTCCCCTGAGAGTGGTGTTCTAGTTAGTTTTGAAGCGGGGAGTCAGCACAGGAGTAAAGTGACGAGTCAGGAGCAAGTCCTGTTTTCGGGAGCTAGAAGGGAAAGAAAGAAGAGCTAGGCTTGGCTTCGCTATCTATTCTTTGGGTGGCGGATGCGCAGTGTGGGCTTATTCTTGTGGCAAAGAAAAAAGGTGTTTCCAAGACGGGTGAGTGGCAGAAAGCATCTTGAAAGACTATCGCACAGGGCCTGAGAGAACTAATCAATTTATAGGGCCCTGAGGACAATACCGAAGAGGATATTCCATCCATAAGGGATTCTTTTAGGGACATTACTTAATATGAATTCAGATGTAACGATTACGACATGTCAAGAGCAGCAGATCAAAGACGATATGTGATTAAAGGGTTACGGGAAGGTGTGAAAGATTGGGTGAATTGCTTTTCATAGCTATGTTTCGTACTCACTCCGGAATATATAGTAGTTTAGTAAAAATACCCCTTGACTCTACAAATGAATCAGATAAAACCCACTGTGGACATACGAGAGCCATGTGTCCAGATAGAATCATAACATAACATACATAAGTGAATCGTAGAGGAGATAGGAACCGAACTGGCTTACGACGTTCTTAACCCAACTCACGTGACATAATAGAGAATTTATGAAAAAAAACGACTATCACGCCAACCTTTCGCTTTTTCTCTGTCTGATGGCCTTCTCCAGATGCTTCTCAAAGCACGGTCTACTGAAGTATAGAACTTGGAAGCCCTTGCTTGTTTAGTTGCTTGTTGAGTGCACCACTTATAGAAAGAGAAGCATAGTCACCTCCGAACTGAATAGCTTGCTTACCGAACTGCATCGCTTATCCGCCCTACGTCGTTACAATTAAAGTTTTGGGGGTCCCTGCAGGTGGAATTGAATCATCTATCTCTGTTGTTTGGTTACCCAATTATATATTAATATAAGTGAAATGATTCGATTTTTCCGATCTCCACTTTACTTGCGGAATCGCTGCTTGCTGCTGACAATGACACTCGAACATATGGTTCTAAACGGAGCTTGCTTGATAAGAGGTTTATTTCTGGGCACCTATGCCTCTGCTTTAGAAAGAAGGCTCCTGTTCGCGGTTGCTAATGACTAATCACTTATTTCAGACCCGGCTCTACCCATGTAAGGCTCTTATAATTCATTGCGGAGCCGAGTGGCATTACCCTTGAAAGCTATTACTAACTACTTACCGGACTTTCTACTTAACCGCAGAGGGTGCCTATACTCTCTCTCATTGACATTGAAGTGAAGAAAAAAAACAAGTTGAGATTCCTCTTTGCGCATATATAATATAGAGTTGGGCTTAATTCTCGTCTACACACCTACGCCTCTCTGTGCTTGGAAACTACCTAATAAGGTGCTAAGAACTCACCAATATCGATTTTAGCACATATAATATAAGGATATCATATAGTAACCGGACTGCTTGTTCTCTATTCAAATACTCACTACAGCCCATAGCTTGCTAATTCTGCATTTCATACACACATTAGAAGAGGTCAGCCCATAGCTTGCTAATTATAGAAGGGGAGCATCCTTTAAAAACTGGCTTAGCCCTATCCGTTTTGATGCTCATCAAGCAATAGCCTATGACTCATTTTCATCCCACGGTAAGTAATGCATTTTTGTAAGATAAGATAGAAGATCCTAATGAGAACTACTAATGCTAACTACTATAGAACTCCTATGCGGTTCATCTCATATAATAACGGATTACTTTACTTCAAAGATCTGGGAATTGAAATCTATGTAAGCAAAAAGAAGGTTGAAAAGCGAAACCCGAAAGGAAAGGCGAACTCAATCCGACTAGTCCATTGGGATGGCGGTGCCTCTATTCGATTCTGTAGTTGTTTCATGACCCTATTAGTTGTTGTTCTCGATTCTGTAGGTGTTTCATGACCCTATATGCCTATTAGTAGTTGCTTGCTTGTTCGGTCCTTCTGGTGCGCTCAAGATATAGCTTTTATATGAAAAATCAGAATTCCAGTAATGGTCCTGTCCGAATTCAAGTAATAGTTCTGTTCTGTTGCTGGGCGGAGTGGTTTTCTGACTTTTCTTTTATCACGACTACTATTAGTTATGTTTATGAGTCCTGTAGTTCGTGTAGTCTTCTAAGACGTAGAGCAAGGACAGGTATAGGCTTAACCTAGCAAGCAAGGATACCATTCCCGAGTAAGGAATTTAGTTCGAAAAAGTAGGAATGGATTCTTTATTTTACCTTAACGGAGATCCTTAACTCACTTAATACAAGCATTCGACTTGATTTGATACGATCTGCATTCGATCAAGCAGCTGACAAAGAGGAAACTAGAGCAGAAGTAGACTAGACCTCGACTCTCAGTTCATCATTGAATCTATCTCTTGGGCCGAGGAAAACGGGAATTGCTTTTTGTCCATCCGCATAGTTTATACATACATAAGAACCATCCGGAAGTAAACCTAACCTGGAATTGAACTTAGGCCCCCGTAGCGTAGAGAGCGCGAGTTCTTTTCTTTGTATTATAGTAGAGTAGTTCGATCTACGTTTCATTACCCGAGTTAAAGTAAGAAGGCATCAGGTCCATTCTCATAAGTATCAGCGCAAGGCAAGTAAGGGCAGCTTTAGCTGGATGAGCTGCTAAATGAATTATCTTATTACATTAATTAAACAATTCATTCGATAAATCATATTACTTAATAAGAAAATAGAATATAGTAAATAAAATAAAAAAATAATAATAATATCATTCCGGAAAGTATAATAATTCAATAAGAATTCCGGAAAGCTATGCAAAAATCATATCATTACGGTTTGTTTGAAAGACTACTTAATAATAAAATAATAATTCAATAAGAATTCCGGTTTGGTTACGTGGCTAGGAGTTCTTAAGTAAGGGCCGCGTCGCTACACTCTTTTCTTTTCTTTTCTTTCCCACTCTTTTGGTATTCGCTGGGCTGCTTTAGTTGATGGTAGTTGATGGCTGTTCGTTCTTTCTTTCCTATTTCGTCAATTAGTAAAGCGGAATTATCCCTTAAAAGATAGTCTTTGTTTGTTTAAATTATAAGTATGGAATTCTCTCCCAGAGCTGCGGAACTCACAACTCTATTAGAAAGTCGAATGACAAACTTTTGCACACATTTTCAAGTGGATGAGATCGGTCGAGTGGTCTCAGTTGGAGATGGTATTGCACGTGTTTATGGATTGAACGATATTCAAGCTGGTGAAATGGTGGAATTTGCCGTCGGTGTTAAAGGAATAGCCTTAAATCTGGAGAATAATAATGTGGGTATTGTTGTCTTTGGTAGTGATACCGCAATAAAAGAAGGAGATCTTGTCAAGCGCACTGGATCTATTGTGGATGTTCCTGTGGGAAAGGCTATGTTAGGCCGTGTGGTCGACGCCTTGGGAGTACCAATTGATGGAAGAGGGGCTCTAAGCGATCACGAACGAAGACGTGTCGAAGTGAAAGCCCCAGGGATTATTGAACGTAAATCAGTGCACGAACCCATGCAAACAGGCTTAAAAGCAGTAGATAGCCTGGTTCCAATAGGCCGTGGTCAACGAGAACTAATAATAGGGGACAGACAAACAGGAAAAACAGCTATAGCTATCGATACTATATTAAACCAAAAGCAAATAAACTCAAGGGGCACCTCTGACACATTGTATTGTGTTTATGTAGCGATTGGGCAGAAACGCTCGACTGTGGCACAATTAGTTCAAATTCTTCCAGAAGCAAATGCTTTGGAATATTCCATTCTTGTAGCAGCCACCGCTTCGGATCCTGCTCCTCTGCAATTTCTAGCCCCATATTCAGGGTGTGCTATGGGGGAATATTTCCTAGATAATGGAATGCACGCATTAATAATTTATGATGATCTTAGTAAACAGGCGGTGGCATATCGACAAATGTCATTATTGTTACGCCGACCACCAGGCCGTGAGGCTTTCCCAGGGGATGTTTTCTATTTACATTCCCGTCTATTAGAAAGAGCCGCTAAACGATCGGACCAGACAGGTGCAGGTAGCTCGACAGCCTTACCCGTCATTGAAACACAAGCTGGGGACGTATCGGCCTATATCCCCACCAATGTGATCCCCATTACAGATGGACAAATATGTTCGGAAACAGAACTCTTTTATCGTGGAATTAGACCTGCCATTAATGTTGGCTTATCTGTCAGTCGCGTCGGGTCTGCTGCTCAGTTAAAAGCTATGAAACAAGTCCGTGGTAGTTCAAAACTCGAATTGGCACAATATCGCGAAGTAGCCGCCTTCGCTCAATTTGGCTCAGACCTTGATGCTGCCACTCAGGCATTACTCAATAGAGGTGCAAGGCTTACAGAAGTTCTAAAACAACCACAATATGAACCACTTCCTATTTCAAAACAAATTGTAGTAATTTATGCAGCTGTCAAGGGCTTCTGTGATCGAATGCCACTAGACATCATTTCTCAATATGAGAGAGCCATTCTATGTAGCATAGATCCTAATTTACTCAATTCCCTCTTAGAAGAAAAAGGTGGATTTAATAACGAAAGAAAGATGGAACCAGATGCTTCCTTAAAAGAAAGCGCTTTGCCTTTCCTATGATGCCAAAATGACTTATTTCCATTTCTATAATTAACGTGTGATGAGCATAGCATAATTCAATTTGGATAGCATTGCTATGGCGCGCTACGGCTTTTTTGTTTGGCCAATGCCGCTTTCTCATTCTTTTACAAGAAAGATAGCTACACATGAAAGGAAGGGGTATGGGCTTGCTTCGGCAAATACAGTGCAAGATAAAAACAGAGAAAGCGCAAATCAAATACTTTCCTTGCGGGTCGATCAATATTTGAATTCCGTAAGTAACTCTGTGATTTTTAAAGACAGCTCCAATAACAATAAAATGAAAGCAGAATTCGTTACCCTCCCACACAAACATGTTCAATCTTTTTTTAGCGGTTTCCCCAGAGATCTTTCTAATTAACGCCACTTTTCTTTTGCTTATTCATGGAGTTGTTTTTAGTACTTCTAAGAAAGATGATTATCCACCGTTAGTAAGTAATGTGGGTTGGCTTGGATTACTTAGTGTTGTGCGCCTAGGAGGGTAGCGCGCTTTGGATGCGGAGGAGCTATTCAAGCCCAGCTCCCTAACCTAATGCGGCTGGACCGCTGGGAACCATAGCATGGGGGGACTCCTAATCCTTTTGCCGCCGCAAGGCTGTCTAATCTTACGCAGCAGGAGCAAGGAAACTCCCCTGGGAAGGCACATGAGTCCGAACACTATTATGAATGTGCGACCGACACTACACTACTACGGTACCTGTGCAGATGAGGCGTTGGTCGGTCCTAGAAACGGCGGCAGCTAGCGAGGAGTTAACGACTTGACGTGCTCCAACCTAGGGATCACCAGGCTGCAATTTCGCTCTATAAGGATCTCGGGGGGCATAGCACAATGAATCTTTTCATAGGGTTGGTTTGCCCAGGTGACTGATCCTGCCATAATTTACTCCTACCTATTCTATTGCACCGGTCGAACATAAATACTTAGATCTTAATGCGTGTGCGTGTGGTGGAAATCAAGGGCGGTAGATGATAATGCGAAAGGGCGTCTAGACGGCTGAATGCATGAGCTAAAGGTGCCATGGAGTAGGGAACACAATATCCCGAGTCTAATTTTTTACAACTACATCTCGAGGTGCAGCCGAGGAACTGAGGCGAGCATAGGATAGGCAATTTCTAACAAGAATGAGGGAGTGACTGTTGTTGTGCTAACAGAGTTCTTGGGATTGCGCTTACGTGAGTTCTTTAGGGCCTATTAAGTAGTTCGTTCTTTAGGTTCATTCTCTTTAGGAGTTAGCCTATTCATTCTAGGGAATCAATGTATAGGACCAAATAGAATAGAGCTTACCTCCTCCAGCTAGGGAATCAATGTATAGGACCGAATAGAGCTTACCTCCTCCAGCTTTCTTTCTTTTCTCCTAGTATATTAATTAGCTTAGCTCAACTCAATAGGACCAGGTTGGTTTGGCTTTCTCTCTTATTAGTGATCGGTCCGCTAGTTCATTCAAATCCGAATAAGTTATCATGGACGAGCCACATGCAGGGAAACTTGCACGTGTGGTTCTGACCTCTTTCGGTATCTTATAACCTTGTTTCTGCTCGCCGCTGGCGCACCTCTCCTAACTATAGCCCATTTTTTCCGGAATAATCTTTTTAGGAGGGACAATTTCACATATTTTTGCCAAATCCTTCCCTTATTAAGTACGGCTGGTACCATTTCGATGTGTTTCGATTCTTTCTTTCAAGAGAGGTTTGATGCTTTTGAATCCATTGTATTAATTCTACTTCCTACTCTAAGTATGCTCTTAATGATCCCGGCTCATGATTCAATTACCATGTATTTAGCTATTGAACCTCAAAGTTTATGTTTTTATGTGATCGCAGCATCAAAAAGGAAATCTGAATTTTCCACGGAAGCCGGCTTGAAATATTTGATCTTAGGTGCATTTCCCTCTGGAATATTGTTGTTCGGGTGCGACCGGACTACTACCGATCAATGTTTTTTCTCTTTATATACTTTTGCCTCTATCTAGTTCTTTGTCCATCTAGGGCAATCGATCTACTTTCCCCATATAGCCCTGAGGCAGTGTATCGATCTCTGTAGTGCGAAAGATAAGATAAAGGATACAGGCTCTTCTATTGGGATTCCCCTGAGTCTAATTCCACGACGGAGAGTCGACGTGGCTACAAGTGCAGATTGTTGGGGGGAATAGAGCTAAATCCCCGTCTGGGGTATTCCGAAGGTGTAAACTAGGCAACGAAAAAGGGGCCCGATACTTCCACTTTAGGAGCGACCTGTTGGTTCACCAAACCCCGACCCAGCGTCACAAGTTCTCCAGGTCCGAAGGGATCCAGTGCCCAACTACCGACTCCTCCCGGAATTTGGTTATCGGAGCCGAGCCAGGAATAGCCGGATACCTACCACTTTTCACCGGTTAGAGAAGCCCTCTTTAATACATTAAGCTAATATGTTCACAGGGGCCAGAAAGACTCGGTCATTGGAACTTAGACCACCTACGCGCTGGGAAACTCAAACCATCTCGACCAGATCTACCGAACGAATTGACCGAACCGAACCAAGAATGAACACGCAAGAAAGGGCCACCAGCTTTCCCCCCCAAAAGGAAGGGGAGATCCGCAGCTTACTGCTCACGGAAACATCCGACCTTATCTTATATGAGATAAAGGAGTTACATGCCAATAGGTAAAACACATAAATTAAAGCAGTTGTTTCGGTTTGAAGTGAACGTGCTGACAAGCAAGGCTCGCTATTGATGTTCGTATTCCCCCTCGCTCGGTTGCTAGTTCAGCTCTGCTCTCATCGATGGTAGTTCCATTCCGTTTGTTACTGCTTTCAATCTTGCTATCAGCAGGTGCAGCTTTTAAGTCACTAGTGTCTTACTTGATAGCAAAAGTACGCCACTTCGATGTATCTTACTTATGAGTTTGATTGTTCGAGGCGTTGTTCTAGTGTGTTCGTGCGAGTATCCAATCTATTAGGTAGTGTTTCAACTACCAGCCGAGGCTTCCGCCTTTCCAGTAGTAGCGAGGGTTCTTCTTATTGTAGTAGTCGTTGCCTGCCTAGTTAAGTTGTGTTTTAATTACAGTGTAATCCTTAAAAGTAGTTAGATGATTCCCTTCTCTAGTTATGATCACAAGTATTGTTAGACCAAGCATCAGTTTGTTTGGTAAGGGGGTTTGATAGCTGTTGGAAGTAAGTCAGACTTATAGTTGACCTAATAGGCGTGTTGTGTTAATAAAGTAAGATTTAGATGTCAATGTATCGGCAGTAAAAGCAGACTAACATAAAGTAAGGACAGCTTTGAGTTCGGAGTGGCATATACTATTAGTGGATCAAATCCCTATTCCCTAGTCTTGCCCATAGCAGTTCTCGCCTTGGGGCATTAGTGTAACAATTTCCATTAGCAGTTCCATCTTTGCTATCCGTAATTCTATTGCCAGTGTTCGAGTTGGGTTCTTAGGGTTACTCGTTTAGTTCCCTATGCTCTTATTCCAGCCTATCTTTTGCTAGTCCAATTCTTTCTTTAGGTCATTCTATTCTTAGTATTAATGAAATGAGACTAAGGAGTCCCGGTCCAAGGTAGCAAGACTAACAGGTTCAATAAAGAACGCAAGGAAGCAGTACAGTATCAGTTAGTTCGCCAAGAAGCGGAAGGAAACTAAGAGTTCAGGGAGGGTTCCAAACTCATAAGCCAGAATAAAAGCCCAGCTTTAGAGTTAAGAGCGGAAGGGACAAAGCTCTAACTACAGAATTGCGGGCATGAGTTACGTTACAGGCGGGGAGACAGGATATAGTAAGAGATCAGATGCAGGTAAGGCAGACTAAGTAGTCGATACACAAGGGAAGGCTTTGTTTACTTAGTTTGATCTATCGGGGTGGCCCATTGAGTATAGTAAATCATGTAGTTGAATCATATAGTTCGTAACTCAATTATCATAGTGTAGCATAGTAGTTGTTGTCTAAAGAAGTAGGGAAGAAAGTCAGGCTTGTCCCCGTATTAATGCAATAAGGCTTTGTGTATTAGGTGAGCCATAAATCCAATTCTGGCTTTTGTATTTGCCATTTTGTATATGCGGTTAAGAAATACTGAATGATTAGGAAAAAAGGGAGAGTTAAAAAAAAGCACTAGTTCTAGGAAGCCGTAGCTGGGTCAAAAAGTCGTGTTTGGATTCCCCCAGTACCCTATTTCTTTCTGTTTTTAGTATTAGAAGAAGCAGCTCCATTCTCATAGGCAATGGAATCATATTTGTGTTCCAAGGTATCGGACCAATAGACAATAAAGGCAGACTTAACTAAAGGGGGCTCCTTCCTTTATTCTTTTAACCGCTACTGCTCAGTTACATTACTATGCTCTTCCGCCAAACCAATACTACTTCCTTGCATACTTGCTTCTTAACAACACACTGCCGTGTAACATTATACTAAGCTTGCCGGTTCTGGCTTGTCTACACCTATCTCTCTGCTCGGCTTGCCCGAACCGATTAATGTGCTAGGTACCTTCTATTAATAGTAATGCTACTCGAAGACTATGTGCGTTCATGGGATGTTACTCCTCATGGGATGTTCTGTTGCTGCTCAGCTCAACGGTGACACTCCTTCGCCCGGAAAGGAAGCTGTAAGCGGTTTAGGGAGTTTTAGTGCCGAGTTGCATCTGTTGGTGTAGGCAGTTCAACAACAAGTCGAGGTCGGGGCACGGGGCAGAAGATAAAGATAGTACTTGCTTTTCAGCAGGAAGTGTAGTTCGTTCTGTCAACGATAGAATCAGCAGGACCTTAAGCTTATGAGCGATTGGTATCATAATATATCTATATCATATATTATTGTAGAGTATAGTTTATTAGTGGCCAAGCAACTACATTCCATGAATTATTCTTTTGCTGTTAGCTCAACCTGGCGCTCCTGTCTATGATTCTACCGCTCCTTATTCCGGAGTTCAATTATTAATATGACATTACCTGATCTTAGTTCCAATCAACAGTTAGTCTGCCTATACTGCCCTAATTCCTGTAGTTTACCTCTGAGTCTGCCAAGTAACCACTAGACAAGCAACTAAGTCAAAGAATAATACGAAAACATATGCATCAATTTCATAATGAGATGCACAAGTCAGAATGAAAGCTTTGCAACAAAAGTAATAAACAAAATCTGAGGATGGGAGCTAGGCATGATAGATATAGGTAACCAACCTGCCCTGCGTGCGCCTCTTTCTCGACAATACAGTACGTGCTCTTTCTTTATTTATTCAAATTAGCCAGAGGTATGATAGGAAGAGGGTAACTAACTCACCCAGGGATAGAAACCAACCGAGTGCTCTTAACTTTTATTCTAAAATTTCCAACTTTTGAGTACAGGTACTACTAATCTATGGCTTAGGTACACTTTATTCAGCGCATTCCTTTTCTTAGTCTATGGACTTTCTCCATTATTATAACTTAGTCTATCGCTTTTTAAACTCTTATACATGGTACTACTTACTTTAGCGCATTAAGAAGTTCGAGTTTCATCTATCTCTAGCACCGGGCATAGAACCTAGTAAATAAATACCCCCTGTGCCCTTACTTGAGAACTGTATCTGTTCCTCCTCCTACTTCAGACCAATACCAATACCCGCTCTATATTATTGTTCCTACTATAGGTACCCTCACTAGCACCAGTAAGAGATAATAATGGAGGAGATACTCTCACCAGCGCCAGTAAGAATTGAGGAGTTATGTTTCCAAGGGCACGGGTGATATTCTGTATTTATTTGCCCTCAACTATAAAGCAAGAATTCATAATTACAGTATTATCCAGCGCCAGGTGCTCTCGTTCAACAATAACTTTCCACTAGTGGACTAAACAAAAAGAAATAGATATTGATGATTCTCTTCTTGTTGCGCACAATTCATTATCATTCTAATATGCAAAGGGGCAAGCACCAATGATAGATTTTGTGAAATGCACCCCAGCCCGGGGATTCTTGTTATTGTGAGATCCCGCTTCAAATCCATATGATTTACTAGCTTTTGTATATGTTTCGGCTTCTGTATTTGTATAAGATGCTTCTATTCCCGCTTCGATTGCTGCTGATCCCAACACCTCCGCGGAGCTACCACCTCAGCAGAGCTACTATAGTTTATTCACTACAGTCCACGAGAAACAGGTAAACAATACCGAGGCTACTATAGTTTATTCACTACAGCCAATGAGAGAACAGGTAAACTATGCTAAGCTGATATCTCTTTGAGCACTACAGGACAGGAGCGATAACTTATAGTGTTTATTTCTTTTGTGATACTTAAACCTATGGTATAGCCTTCTTTTTATACAACAATAAACCCGACTGAAAGAAGAAGATCAGAGATAGGGCCGCATTACGCATTAGCTATTGGAGTTGAGAGAATTATCTAAGTAAGATAGGGTGCAGGCGCAAGAGCAAGTATCCGAGTTTTGGAAACAAAGCAGTACGGGGATGCAAGTAAAGAGCCCCAGCTCAGGCTCTGCTAAGTGAGATTCCTTTTCCCTTGTTTTCATTCGTTCTATTCTAATAGTAATAGCTAGATACCCCGTTTGAGGTATCGGTCAAGTTTACCCTAGTTCTCTTTTGAGTCTTAAAGACATTGGTTCCATGTCCTGTTAGCAACGACTCAATTCTTTATCTATCCTCTGAGGTCCCTTTCCCATCAGAGCAAAGGAATCTTAAATAGAAATAAGAATATTTAAAACAAACCGGAATGAGAATGATGATTGAATTAGGATTTTATGGTATAGTAAGTAAAGTAGTCTTTCAAACCAAACTACATGATATTAACTTATACAAACCGGAATGAGAATGCTTTTATTATGATATAGTAACACTTCCTTCTACTCTATTAGCTACTACTACTTTGTTGCTATTAAAAATACCGGGAAAACATCAAAACCTAATTTCAAATGGCCAAGCTATCAAGGCAAACGAGTTTGCTATCAAAAAACACGGGAAAACATAAAAAGTAAGTTAATATTAATCCCGCTATGAAGGAAAATCTGGTTGCTGCCTTTTTTCTCGGGTTTCCATAACTTTTCAGTCTGTTTTCACCTCGCAATGAAGGGAATTTACTTTGATAACAAAAATCCCGGGAAAACATAACTTTTATTTTCTTATTTCCAACAAACCTATATGATTTTATGATTTATTCTATTTGATTATGTTATTTTATAGTATGATTCCTTCTTTACTTTAGCTCTACTCTTGTTTTGCGCTTGGCGGAGTTCCGTGATCTTACTTAATCCTGTAGTCGATTATCTATCAAAAAGTAGGATTTAGTTTAAGTTTGGTCCACCTTTCATTCTTTATCCATTGATCTGGATCCTAGCTCTACTGGCTTTGGATCTTACTTGTTAGTTTTCATATTCTACTGCTTTCTTTCATTCCTAGTTGTGAGTTAAAGTATCGGCCTTTGGAGTTCTGTTCCCAGTGAAGTACTAGAAACATCCGCCCTATTCTCATCAAAAAGCTGCCCTGGCGCCATGGAAATAATCCTCTGTATGTTAAAGTGCAAGGAGGGAAGAGTTAGGTTAGAACATGATCTTAGTGGGCACTGTTTAAGTCCGTGACTCGTTGGTTAGATCCCCTGTTATGTTAGTAGTTAATAAAATGTGGAAGTAGGTGTTTTCAGTCTTGTCGGGCACTTCACAATTATTTATATGGTATAGTAGCGATCGATAGCTTGCTCTGTGTTTTCAATGCCTTAGATGCCCGGGATCCTGTAGGCAATTCGGATTAATTCCACGACGGAAAATTCTATTATTTACTTGTTTCAGTGCCTTATCGGTATGAGTTTGATTCCGCACTTTTGAGTCTCGTTCTTTAGCTGGGTTAACAGCAGAAGCCTAAGCAAGGTGGGATGCAAGGGAGTTTTAAGAGGCTCCCAAGGAACGAGTATTGAAATAGGCCAGTTTGATAGCTAGGAGAGATAGGCTTAGAGTAGAGACCAGAGTGGCAGAGTTCAAAGGGAACAGCAGAGGCTAAAGCCGTGTATAAAGAATCCAAATAGGAGTTAGGGGCTTTAGATACGAGTCTGCCCCCAGCGATTAAAGCTAGAAGGCCCTGGTTCGAGTTTGATTCTTCTATACATTAGCAGTTACTTGGCCTAGTTTCTTTCCGAATTTATGTTTTAATTGCTACCACTATTAGTCTAATACCAGTACTACGATTAGTCTAATACCGGGTTCTTCACAGGCTTCTACCGATGAGTGAAGTTCTGTATTGTCACTTTCTAGTCTTATGAGCCAAACCCCCTCTTCCTTACCGTTATGCATCCCTATTCCCTTTACTCATTCTTTTGCTTACTTTTTTGCTTATAAAACCGCATAGCCCTTTCTTGAGTAGCACCTATCAGTCCACGAGCGAGCAATCATTCACCACTCCTTCTTGTCGCAACAACGCTCAGCCTACTCTTTGATCTGCGTTCTCCGCTCCGAACTTCCATTCTCGTAGTTGCTACCTACACTCTTTTATTTGGTCCCTTACTGTTCCTAGCTCTTATGCCCCTTGCTTTGAGTCACCAAGTAACTAGTAGGAGACAAGCGAGTAAGTCCGATATTGCCAATAATGAGGTCAATAGCGTTAGTTTAACCAATACTAATCATACTGGCGGTTTCCTAGTCTTAATTTGGTTCCCCTACTCTAATTCTGCTTACTTCACACTGGCACCATAGCTCCTCCGTTCAACAGAAAAGCTACCCTACTATAGCGCCTGTTTGTATCAATTATAAGAATGAGAGATACTACTAGCGAACAAGAGAATGGCAAGCAAGTGGGAAAGCCAGAGACGCTCAGAGGACTCGCCTCCAATGGCACGGAATCACATCCGAAAGTCGTAATTCTACTTATTAGTAGGAGAATTGCTTTAGTGTTAGTAAGAGAATGGCTAAGCGGAGAGACAGCACAGAGCTCAACTCCAAGGTAGGAAGTAATAACTAAACTACAGTATCCAGTGAATAAAGAGAGGCATAGGGTAGGTCGGAGGAATACAAGGTAAGAGTTGCCGGCAAGGAAGGTACATCGTCTAGTAAGAGGGGGAATCAAACTCTAGCTACGAGGAATGGGCCGGAGGCCAATAGACAGCAGTTTTTGTTTGAAACAAGAGATACGGAGCGCAAGGAGGCAGTAGAAGGATAAAAGGTCAAATACAGTTTTCAAGTGTCAGAGACATGGAGAGGCTTTCAATGACAAAGTAGAGGTTTTCAATATAAAATCAGAATGTAATTGTATCATATTCCAGTGAATCCTATGTGTTACACGAGTCAAGGTATAGTTCGTTATATGGAAAATCAGAATGAAAGGTATAGTTCGTTCGGGAAGGTCAGTGTATAGATGGCACCATGTGCTATTGGACTGATAAAACCCATTGCATTGCTATTGGACTGATAAAACCTATGTGCTATTGTATTGATACTACCTGTGTGCTTACTATTGATTGATACAAGCAAGATAGATAGTGGGGATAGGAGCTAAAGTGAGTGAACCCAGCGAGTAGAAGGCTCTAACTCATAAGCAAGAATAAGGGACAGTCGCGGAAGAATCAAATCAAGGAGGGGCAGAATTAAGCTATCAACTAGGAATTTCTAAGGCAGGGGGCAAGTAAGCTAAGTAAGGACAAGCGGTGGACAGAAGTATTAGTATCCGTAGTTATTATAAGACAACAACTCAGTGAATCAAACCCATAAGTCATAACTCCAGAATGATCGCTTAACATAAGATATTAGAATAAACCCTCGGAGAATAAAAGAAAGTTATCATGCCCATGCCCACAGAGCGGTTAAGGACATAATATCTTCCTTCCTGCTAAGTCCTTATCGTCTTTATGCAGGATCAGTTACAGCAAACGATTATGGTTCTGCTTTAGTTGAATCGACAATAAAATGAGTAGTGCAATTCCAATCTTACTTTATTGTTTATCCGCCCGCGTTAGCACCTGTTCCATTTTGTATTGTTGCCTTGTCGTAGAGAAGGTGTTGTCGACTATAAATCAGGTGTGAAAGCCAACAACCAGTGCTATTGGATATCGGATTGAAACACTACCTTACAATCATCGAACAAGGGCATAAAAGAATGGCGCTGCTGGGCAACCATACCTTAACTCCTAACTCGCAATTCGACTAATAAGTAAGAGAATGCATCTACTACGGATAAAATGCATCTACTACGGATAAAATGCATCCACTACTCTACTCTACTACAAAGAATCCAACTCAACAGTAGAATAATGGAGTATACCCCGCAAAGAGAGGGCATAATTCTAGTATACAAGGCTCCAACACAGAAACAGAATTCACTGACAATTTGTCTCCTCTAAAGCTTATACTTATTATTATTCTTACGTTCACCCTTCGATTCTTCCAATCCTGGGAACCTAATGTAGTAAAGGCTTCACCTCTCAGACACACTGGATCGGAATAGGGCATATAGGAATCGGCATAGGACATCGGCATAGGAATTAAGGTACTAATGCTAACATAGCTATAAGACAAAGAAGGAGCATCGAGCTGGAATCATGGACTAACGGTAAAAGGAGACTTAGAATATAGATGTTACTTAACTCATTCATAGGTATGTTACTTAACGAAACTCTACATTCCTTAAATTGAGCTCGGGGAAGAGAGAGTATTCGGGTGCGTAAGTTACTATATAATAATATGGAATCAAAACACCAAGTCAGAAAATCAATGCAGCAAGTAGGGAATTAAGCTTACTACCACTAGAATGGAGCCGGGGCACAATGGCAAAAAAACCACCCCAAGAATAGAATAGCGCCCACTAAGCCCGTATTTGCCGTCTCCTGCTCTCACTGTCCTTACTTAGTTACCCGGCTCATCCCTCAAAGGTGCCTGCAAGCTTAAACTCCAGAGTCAGAAAGAAATCAACGACTACTATACCACTATACGAGTGAACTACTGCCACCAACTTTACTTTAACTTGGTGAGACAACCTCCCGCTTAAAACACCCGCTACCAACTAAAGGACTTGCACCCGAAGGAATTCCCAATAAATTAGGATTTGTCGTTCGCTGAACTAGGCTTGCTCCACGGATTTGGATTCTTTAGCAGCTGATCTGGATCCTAGCTTCTGAGTTTCCAATTGGTAACTACTGATATCAGACTTTCGTTACTGCTTCTCGGAATGCGATGCTACGCTAGTAGATACAACTGCTAATAGAAAGAATCAAAAACATAACTATTGCTTCTTAAAGAATCAACCACATAACTAGTGCTTCTTATTTATTGTATTAATGACTCATATTCCCTAGGCACCTACCAAGCCTGAGACCATTACTGGAAGGGATTGAACTAGAACACCAGGAACAGGAATCGAAGACGTATAAAAACGAGTCGGAATGAAAGGGGGCCCGGGGTTATGTCTCTTAATTCTGACTTCTTTGTTGCATATTCCCTCTTTCCCAATAAGTAGATTAGCGATAAATTAACTATAACAGCGCTTATTTGGTTTGGATAGCTAATCCCACATGTAATACACTTTCCATTGTCTAATAAGAATAGTTCTAATAGGGATGTCTCAGAAGAATAGTGCTAATAGGGAGTCGGAGATGTACTTTCCACTGCTAATAGGGAGTCGGAGATGTACTTTCCACTGCAAGAATAATAAGCAGAAGCGGTAAGGCTTATAATAGTAAGTGTAACAATAGAACAGCTGGCATTGTGTCAGCACCAAACCCAGTAGTAAAGGAATGGGCACCAAGCGTAGACGAACAGGATTGAACTCAGTGGCCTAAGAGCCAACCGACCGGGGGAGCATAGGAATTCTAACTCCGAGTAGCAAGGAGGAAATCAAAGCAGCAGGATTAACTTCATTAGTCTAAGACGGAAAACAGACTTCTCCGGAATCGCACTGGAGCAGCAGACTTCTATTGCAGACAGATGATCTAACCAGTATCCCTCGGGCACAGAAGTATAATTGAGCACTCCGCCAACAGAGCCCATCGCTACCTACCTCAAAGCTGACCTTCCTCGATCACAGGCTTACCTTACTTTATCTAAGCTTGGCTCTGCCTCCCTTTTCTCTAGTAGCGGGCACCTAACTGCTCTTACTATGTATCTCAACACCAACACACACCTGAAACTGCCATTCCTTTATCTTAGCCTGTCCTGCACTCAATTTTGTATTGATGATAGCTTTATTGTGTCACTATCGGAACATGATATGGATGCCCTTATAGGGCTAATAAAACACCCCACAAACTTGTGCTAATATCTACTCCGAAGAATACAAAACTACCCGAGATGAAACAAGGGATTTCACTCAGCAGTACAGTAATAAGTAGTAACATTATGGGTAGCTAAGTCATCATGGGTAGCTAAGTAGGGAATTCACTCACTCTCGCCCAACCCTCCCCACAAGCCCAACCTCCTCAAGAAAGGATGAAACCATAGGCGCCAACTCTTACTTCCTTCCCTATTCTACAGTTAACTCTTTTACTCCTGTGTTATAGGCTTGAACACCTTAGTATAGAGCCCCAACAACAAAGAATGCAACAAGTAAGTCGAAACCAAGAGGTAACGTTTCAACAAGAGAGCGGGAACTTCGCCTTAGCCAGAGTGGGTTTCAGAGTGAAGGAAGGACTGTCAGGTAGTAGTCAATTCAAGTTAACAGTCGTTTGGTTCTTACTGTTGTTGTCAATTCCTCATCGCCACTTCGATTATTATACCAATAATCCTTTTTCTACCTATGCCTATTGTTTGCTATCAATGATATTACTGTTGAGCTGAATTCCTACTTTATAGACATAGAAATATCACTTGGGTTGGCCAGAAATAGAACTAGGTTCGGTTAAACCATAACAAGTCAGAACCACAGGTAGAGCACTTGGATTTGGATCAAATCAAGGAGTGGTTCGGACGGAGTGGAAGGGGTAAGCACCGGAATTCGATTTAGATAAGTAACTGCTGGAGTTAAGGACAGGAGCGATGGACTAACGAGTAAGGCTCGGGGTAAGTAGTTGAGGGCTAGAGTTCGGAGCAGCAGAATAGTAATTAGTAGCGGAATCTCTTTTTTCAGATAAGGTCTTATCGATTGCTATTCCATTCTAATAGTCGTATTTATTTGAGTTACAGAGGAGAAAGTCAGAGTGATAGTTGGGTAAAGGAGACTAAAAGCCTGTAGTTATGTAGCCTTAACTGATAGTAAAGCGGACTTGTTGGCATCGGTTCCAAGGTTCGAGTTGGAGTCCATCGGAGCGCTAGTTCAATTTAGGCGTTAAGGCCCTAGTTCCTAATTCAAGTATATCAGCCGGCAGCCTTGACTACAGCAAAGTCAGACTTCAAGAAGGGAATGCAACAATGAGAAGGGGGACGGCAAGCCTAGCAAGCAAGACTCCCAGAAGTAACTTACTATTAATCTCAATGTGCCGGACCTTTAGTTCTTACACCTAGTTTCATTCTCGTGTCACTGGGCCCCTTTTCCTCTTCATTCTTTGCTTTGCTTAGTGGCTGCACTAGACCGTACCCATATTCTACTAATGCTGAGTTACATACTGGATCACTAAGACATCTACCCAGAGTTCCAGAGGTGGACTACAGTACAGACCAATAGACAGGAAAGTAATGCTAAAAACAAAGCAAAGGGAGGTAGACTTCGAAGTGAGCTGCAGAACTCGGCTAAGCATTTTAAAACTGATCGACAGGCTGTTAAGAATAGGCTTTAGCGCGCCGGGAGGCGAGGATCTGGCGGAGTATCACTTAGTAGCTCAATGATTATACTAATGAGCAGGCCTTCTCCTTTTTAGTTGGCTTCCCTAAGAGGTAGAGGGGAGCAAGTAAGGTTTGTTTGTTTGTTTGTTTGGGTTACTAAGGATAATTGCAGAAGGAAGGTTATATCTGCGTACCAGGGGAGAGATTCCGACTTCTGTCTTTTATTCTAATTAGTGCAGGTGGTAGTTCGTTCTGCTCTGCTACTTAATAACCATGGTAAATGTAAGGCAGTATTGCTCTTATGCTACACCTGGAATGTAAGATTTAGATCGGTGTCGGAGTGAACTGAACGTATATTACGATGCTAACAAACGAAACAAAGGCGGCCAACACAAGTTAAAGAATTCAAACCTAGGGATCAAGGGCAGTGGCACCGAGAACAAAACTAGTCAGAAAGGGTATGTGATCTAGCGCCTATAGGTATGGGTACAACAATAAGTCTCAGGTATAAGAAAAGGGATGGGGCAAGTCATAATGCAACTGGAAAGCAATAGGTAAGCTGGGAAGCTAGTAAGCAAGGATTCGATAAAGTAAAGACAGGCTAATAGGGCGCAAGGGCAGCGTCAGCTGACAGCCGAAAGACTATTAATTTATTGAGTTTCTGAATTGCCGCTCTGAGGCTACTACTATTAAATAAACTCAACTAATACCGAGCTCACTACTGACAAGGCTGAAACAGCAGCGGCAGAATAGAAGACAGACCTCGGTAGCACCAGTTTCGGGTTGAACGTGAGGAATAGCAGGCTGCTAGTTGGTATGGGAAGTAATAAATATTTTTAGCCGGGGGGGTTAGGCAGGATAGGCAGTTCTCAAGTAAGTAGTATTAGCATAGAGAGAAGAAGCGGTTCAATAGTAATAGTCAGCAGCAAGCGGGAGGGGAGGAACAATCTACTCTAATTCTGTGGGGTGCCCAGGAAAGAAAGGAAAAAACTATACTTATACCCGAGAATGGACTGTTTACCTTTAGAATAGAATGGCACTGACAAATGACAAATCAAAGAATACATCATTGCTTGCTTCGTCAAGGGCAAAATCCAATATTAGAGTCAGCCGGTTTTAGAATGGAGTTCTGTTCAGGTTGCTAAGCAATAAACTAGTCCTGTTTTCGGCAAGTGGAGATGCAGTTGAAATACTTGTTCCAGATTCACTCGATGGAGATTCCATAAAAGTTTGACTCGGTGTAAGAGCTTCCATTAATGATGAGTACAGTACAAGTCCAGGTCCAGCAACAAGTCCCGATTTCGACGTTAATTGAGCTCCTGTTTTCATATCAGCGCCAGGTGGAGTTTCATAAAGATACATCGACACAGTATAGAATGATTTTGTAACAAGGTAATACTAGTTGTGGCGGTGAAGCAGAAGTGTAGCGGTCTAACTGTCGTTCGTTAATTGAAGCGAGTACTGGCAATGGTTAATACTTGCTTGTTTCTTTTGGGTGCGCAAAAGGGAGCAAGGGAAGGAAACGACACTAGTAAAGGGAGGTGCCCCAGGAACTAAGTCTCCAAGAGAGAAGTGTTAGTTTGCAAGTAAGCGCTAAAGGAAGCTGCAAGAGCAAGTACAGTTGTTGGTTGGTTCATCAAGTATAGGATAGGAGCTACAGAGCAGTAAGTAGGATTTGTATCCCTAGTAGTGAAGTTTTCAAGAGGGGAGTTTAGGATCTCGCTCGTGGCGGTGTCTACAGATGTTAGATCTGGAATGGCATACTTAACCAAAAAAAGTAGCGGCATAGTGAATGCAAGGACAGGAGCCCCGGACTGGAACTAGAGAGTCAAGGTAGGGAGAGATAGCCTTGTTCTCAGTAGCTCAAGAAAGACCAGCGCAGCAACAATAGGGGTGGCCTTGCCAGTCACAGTTCAATTACCTTAATTTACTATTTCGTTTTTTTATTCTAATCTAATGACGGGTTGGAGGATATAAGTAAGGCAGAAAAGCTTTGAGATCAGTAGCGGTAGGCTTAGAGGCCAGTAAAGACAGAGTTAGAGTTGAACTAAAGACGGACACCGGGGAGCGGTGGTTTGAAGCTAATGGGCAACAGACCTGTAGTTAGTAATAGAATAATGATGGGTTAACATAAGAATAAGTGCGCCAAGAAGGGCATTCTCATAGTTAAAGAAACGAAGAACAGGCTTAAAAGCAGCAGTTAAAGAGTGCAGATAAGAATTACAAGGGGGGTTAAGAATCCGGAAATCCACTCTAAAGCGAAGATACCGGACCAAGATACCGGACTAAGCTAAGTTACTATATAACAATATGGAAGCAAACTGTAAAGTCAGAACCACACTCATAAGTAATGGGATTAAACACGATACACAGGATTTCACTCAGTCGTAACAGACTTTCCGCGTAAACACAAGATGCAACTCCAAAGTCAGTATTAGTATCCTTTACTTGAGAACATAGGAACAATAATGGGGATAGTTAGAACATAGGAATCAGAATAGGGGTAGGATATGAGCTAGGCAATTCTAAATACAGCATCTGATATCGTCGACTTCACTTAAACTGGACAACTGGAATAGAGTTCTCAGTACTTATGGCATGAAAGTGTATCAAACCGTCCCATTATAGTTAACTTGACTTTTAGCTGACACTGATACGAAAACTGTCATAAAACTTGGTTGCTCGGCTCTGACCTGACTTGCCCGTTAGGGACAATTCCTTTTCTTTCCTTACGCTGGTGTTAGTTGAGTGCCTGTTTGACCCTTTTTATCTGGCTGTATTCAAGGATTTGTAAGCTGAAATTCCATTCTTTTGTTTAGAGTCGCCTGTGTCTTTCTTTATAAGTTGAAGTCGTTAGGTGTGCACTGTTGCATTCTTTTACGCCTGGGGTCAATTCTATCTATTGGTCTTGTCCGGTCTCGTACTACAATAGAAATAGTAAACCCGAGAATACCAGCTAAGCCTAAGAATACTAATCTACGGGTAATAATAATTGGATATGGAAGTTAGAGTCGAAGCTATCAACTAGGAATTGCGAACTCATAACTTAGGGCAGCTTATTTAGAATCTGGGGTGGGGCTACTGTCCCCTCTTCTATCTCTTGTTTGAGTCTGCTAATCCTCTCTTTAACTCTGTATTTTTTTACCATCTTAGGCTCTTGCCTTGACATGCTTCAGCTCCCCAACTACCATTCCTGTCTTTTTTGAATCTTGCTTTCTCTTGTCTCATTCTTTGATAACGAGCTACAAGGCTAAGGTAGTGAACCAGGTAAGCATACACAAATATAGTTTTTCATGATATCATTATATCGGCGACTTATGTGTTTAGTGCGGTAGTGAGTTAAACTCTTTCTCAACAACACACGCCTATTTCAATAAAGTAGTAAATAAAGAATGGAAGCTAGTAGGAGCAAAGAGGAAACTGGGGAATCGTAGAACTAGTCATAGACCCTGAAATAGTAAATGCGGAATCAAGCTAAAGAGTCCAAGAATGCATCCAATAATGAAAAACTTACTCTACTAAAACCCTAGGCGCCACACCAATCATTCTCCACCAGGAATCTGACTGCTACTACTACAATCGAACAAGAATGTTGCTACCACTTATCATGCTTAAGCTACTGGCTTAGCCCTGCTGATACAAAAGCTGTCCTTGCGGCCAGGGCTCCTATTCTTATCGCTCTGTTGTGTTGATAAGTCTGTTCCTTCTTACTACTTGGGCCGGGCGTATGACTTTCCTTTCTTTGGGTTAGTGCTCGCATTCTAGTACTTTTTATTCCAATTTTCATAAGTGTCTGTCGCAGTGGCATTCTCTTTGTTGGCACTTTTCCTCTTTGTTACAGGATTGCTTCTTCCCCGGATAGGGTTGATTGCCTATATGAGTTGTATCCGATCGGGGAATTGACTTTTGCTAGATCGTAATAGAGCGCATAATAGGTAAGGAACACAGGAGTCAACACTCGGCTGGAACACTTCAACCATCAATAAAGACTTGAAATCGTATGCATCGGGCACGGGAGCAAACTCGTAAGTCAGAAGTCACCTAAGAAGTGGAAGAGTGAGCGTACTAGTAGGGAAGAATTCACCCTCAATACACTACATCGGCATATTAACACACTACATCGGCATATTAACCTCTCAACTAGGAATCGGGACAAGCAGAGCAGACAAACAATGGCGTAATAAGAGGATAATTCAAATGTAACAACAAATGGATAATACTAAATAGAATAATTGTCATTGGTTCCAGAGCTCAGTAATAGAATACATATCAATCAATACAAGTAAACAGAAGAATAAATATAGGATAAAAGAATACCAACAAAAGATAGAATAAAAGAAAGGCAATGCAGACTCTTTCTTTCCAAGGAGCAGGTAGGTCGAAAGCGAGGTCAGGTCCTCTATATCCGGTGCAGTAGATACATCAAAGTGGTTAAGTGTTACGGGCGAGGCGCCAAGCCAAGTAACTACGTAGACAAGCAACGGATACTATTAGATAACAACTACCTCTATGAGATGAGAATCGAACCACCGCTAACGGAACTGTAGCTCATAACAAGCAGACTTGCATTTGAAACTAAGGCTTTCGCTACTGCCATCGTCACAAGAAGGTAACACTCATTATATTTTCATTATAGTTTAGAGCTTTTTGACTATCTTCGGGTGTCCTAAATTCTCTTATTGACTTGAAAAAGATAGGCTTTACACGAGGCGCTTTACACAAGTATTACACTAAGGGAGATAGAGATAGGCTTTACACAACGTTATCTACTACATCGAAATTACTTTTAATAGAATGCGAGGCATAAAGGTTATTTATGGAATTGGGCTTAAATGAATATGTGCAACTCATAAAGGTTATGGAATTGGGCTTAAATTAATATGTTCAACTCATCAAATAGCTAATCAAGAGAGAGAGGATATACCTTACTTATATAAGATAAATCAAGATGGAGAATATACCTTATATAAGATAAATCAAGATGGAGAATATACCTTAGATAATAGGTTTCGAAAGTGATATAAGAGTTTATGAAACAATTAGCTTGACTAACCTAACTGGAAACAAACTAGAATAAGAAGAAGAGTAACCGCATATAAAGGAGTTAGAAAGCGGCTTATTAAAGTGACCTTCCTACCGGGGCGCTTGCTAAAGGAGTATTCAATGATTACCCGGCGCAGGTTCGAGTAGGTGTTACTGTTTCCAGTTTTAGTAACTCTGTTAGCGCAACGGAACAACTCCATTATTACTTTGCAGGCGAGCACTTGGTATAGAATTTGTTGCAACCTAACAGCATGCATTGATTGCTTTTGCTTCCTTTCGCCTTAAAACCTCAGTCAGCATGCATTCGAAAAGAGCTTCTATCTACGGCAATAAATAAAGCATTACAGAGTCACAGAGTCAGGAGTTAGACGTGGTGGTTACGATTAATGGTGCACTGCGCTTTGCCAAATGTTTCTATTTCCTAGGCCGATTCAAGGCCTTGAATCTTCTTTCGTTCTCTATTTTGGAAGTATCGAATGGGAGGATTCCAACTCGAAGTCATCGTGCAGGAGTATAAATGAAAAGTATGCTGCTCCCCTAAATGAAAACCTTTGACATCACAAAAGCAGAAGACAGTTATCATAGTTATTCTATCGATTGAGATTCTGGACTTCCTCCACTGCTATCATTTCAGGTACACTCGGTCAAGAATACGTGTAGGATAATGGAAACTCGGTCAAGGATACATGTAATAGGTGCTCGCTGTCCTACGAATAGGCGGTTCAGGGCAGTCTGTCTAGTCTGTCCGTCCAGTTCACATGACAGGCAGTGCTCTAACAACCAACGGGAAAGAATCTCTATTGCACAATTTCTCATAGGGTAACAGAACTCTAAACTCAACAAGCACAAGGTCTTGCTTTAGCACACAACGTCTGTCTTTCTTGCTTTCCTTACAATACTCACTGCTTACTTAAATTACGAATGGAGGCCCTCTCTCTCTATACTAAAACATTCTAACAGAGGCATATACACCGCCTTATTCCTTCTTTCGTAGTTGAACTATCTTGTTTGTTTATGCTTTTTTTAGTTCCCGAATGATTATTGATATTAGGTTGGGTGCAGACATTAGGTATGATCTTAGGTTACCAGTAGTTATCTTCACTGTATTTCATATACCAGTAGTTATCTTCACTGTATTTCATAAATGACAAGGAAAGGGCGGGACGTACTTAAGTATATGGGTTCCTCAGTTTGTATCTCAAATATGCCGATGGTTTCCTAACCTAGGTAGTCTCATTGAGGTTCCTTTGTTCACTTCTATGTAGATGGGATCATTGCATCATCGGTAAAGGCTCGGAGCCACAGGGGAAGTACTTCATAACGTATCTTGGGATCATGGTTCCGATGTGTGATGTTAGACATACTGGTTCAAGTGAATAATAAAGAGTGTAGATGCTGGTGCAGGAGCTGAGCTGTCATTAAATGCTTTAGGTCTAGATAGGTAGTCTGTACATCCCTTTATTCTCTTATTGGGCAGATGAATGCTCCTCTCTTATTTGAATCGAGTAAGACCTCTCTTATTTGAGTTGTAGCTCATATTCTTTTGAAGCGCAAAGGAAATCATTTAGTATCTCATTAAGCCTATTAGGCAGTCCTGTTTGTTTGATAGCAGCTATATGATTGATGTTATGATTAGTCCGTCCCTTTCTTTCCTAGCTCCTAACCTTTCCCTTCAAGCAGTTAGTCCATCCAAAGATGCTTTCAAAGTCGCCCGCTAACGACTATTATGGGTCCTACTCCTGTGAGTATCGGGTGTGGGCGCCTCTACTTCTGCTATTAAGGAATTACCCCTCCCTTACCTTATTCAATGCAAGCTATACTCATTCATTGGCCGAGCAATAAACAGGCCTGAGTGCCCGCCCCCAGCTTAAGTATAAGTAGCTGGCAGTTTCTTTTTGATGCTGTAGTTTGGCGTGCTCTTCTTTTCAGCGATAGGGCTTATTCTTCTTAGAGTCAGGTACCAGTCAATGTTCTATTCAATGCACAAAAACTAGATTCATTGGCCAATCTTTCACCGCCGAAAGCTAAGCGTACAGAGAGAGCAGAGCACGGAAATGGAAGCGAGAAGAGAGGCAAAAAGAAGCTCGTATCACGAGAAGAAAGGCAAGGGGGGCATTCTAAATATGTGTGTGTGGTGCTTCTATGCTCTTAAAGGGTAGAGCGAGGTCCCTTATATTCGTTGTCGCTCTCATCCAAAAAGAATTCTTTGAAGCCTAGGCCCGAATGATAGCATTTCTTTCTTTCTTTCTTTGAGCCCAGAAATTATCAAATAGCCTGAATCCGCGCCTGAACCTCCTTTTTGTTTTGGTCACAGGATTGGGAATATACTTGTACGGGTTGATTTTCGCCTTGGCTTAGTAAGCGTGCACGCCTTTCTTTTGATAGTAAGGATTGGGTCAAAGTTATAATTATTACTTTTAGGCCCGCGGAGGGCAATAGCTTCTTCCTTCTATTCTACTACTACTATAGCCTCTTGAGTGAGTCTAGCTGCTGGAGCCTTATTAATGTAAGATCAGAGCTGAAATAACTTCACCTTATTAATTACATAGTGGATCAGAGCTGAAATAAGTTGACCTGGAAATCGAATGAATGGAAGAACAGAACCTCAATTGGAACTCCATTTCCCGAAGAAGAATTCCACTCGCAGACATAAAGGAGTTTTCTTTTACATAAGTGTGCGCGGGAGATTAGATAACCAACCCACCCTCAAAGGTAAATATCCGAAAATGAAGAAAGCCCATACGAGAGAAGTCAAGCTTACCCCCTTCCTTGTCCATGATATGATTCGGTTTGTGTATGAAAGGGATGTCTTTTCGATGGCTTTCGTTACAGGTGGGATCCTTCTCCTTCTTCTTACACTTTCTTTTTGCTGCTAATAGTTCTTTCTCTTTCTTCTTCTACTTCCGAAAGCAAGGGAAATTCCCGGAGCCAATGTTAGTCTTTCAATGCCTTTTGAAGCTTCTTTCGTGATTGGGCCAAGACTTATTTCGAGATCAGATGAAGCAGATCTTCTCTCTTTCTTTACAGTTCATCACAAATATATATAGTTAGACCAGACCATGGCAAATTGATTTCCCCAACCTATACTACTATAGGGAGATCTAAATCAGGAACCAATAAAATCGCCGCTTATTATCACTTCAAGCACTAGACAGAAATTGCACCATTGGAGCAACCCAACCCCCTTTTTTTTAGAAGCAAATTCCATCCGGGGAAGACAATAAGTTGGAGCACAAAGGTTCATATCTGACTAATCTGTCAAAGAAGTCGCCTATTACAATATAAATAAAGGTACTGAGCCCCATTCGGAGGAAGGCGAGAGAGAGAGTAAGAGACCGAATAGCATGCAAGTTTTTCATACTACCCCAGCTTCTATGAGTAGATAGTTGCTCTGCCTTACTAGTAGGTATGACTTATATGTATGAGTTATGACTTCAATCTTTCAATTGTAAGATTAAGAAGATGAAACCCTTTATGAGAAAACACTGTTCCTCCGCTTTGACTTCAATGTAGCTATTACTTCCTATAATGATGCAGTTTTTAGCGATTGAGTTTCGTAACTCTCATAAGAGCAGCGGAACGATACTCTTGATCTTTGACTTCTTTTTTAGATTGTTGATTCGTTTGTTTGTTTGTTTTTATTTTTATCTTACCTGAGTAGAGTGCGCTATGTCAACCCTTTGTGTCAGTTTTTGTTGGAGAGCTCCCCGAGAGTTATGGCATGGACAGAGAAAGGTAATGACAAAGTACTGATTGAACTACCGATAGAGAGCAGAGCTAGAGACATAGCGTATTTTGTACCGTTTTAGATCCATAAGAGCCTTCATAGTCGGCATCGATAAGGGAGGCCTGTGGAAGATCCATAGCGTTGGCGCCAAGTGTATTTCTCATTGCTGAAGAGGTTTTGAAAGCAGAGGATTGATTCATAGCCAACTTGAGTTGAGCAGAGGATTGATTCATAGCCAACCGGGTCCGAACTACCTTAATTCGGGCGGCAAACCCTATTACGTCTATCTCTTTAGGGGCAAGGCAAGCAAACCCCCATCTGTAACAAGGAGATATGATACTTGCTCTCTCAGATTAAATATCACAGAGCTCTTTGGCGTAACTGGAAACTCGGTAATCTATGAATGTAGACCCTAAAATGATAGTTGTCTAAAATACTAGACTCGCTCTTTCTTTTCGTCCACTTTACCAGAAAAATCGAAGAGTTTCTTCCTCATGTCATGGCTCGCTCATTTGGCTCGGACCATTCCATCAAGCTTCTTGCTCTCTCGTGACCTCTACTCAAATCAAGTAAAGAAAGGCCCATATCCGCTTTTATAGGGGACATCGCCTTCACCGGAAAGAAGATCCATCCAAAGTTGCTTAAACCGGTGATTCGTAACTCCTCTGCTTTGTGCTTCCTTTTTTCGAATCTAATCTATGAAGGGAAGAGCTTATGGGCTTCTGGAACTCGAGTTTCCACTGTTTATGATCCCTTATCTAATGCTTATTTTTATCCGCCTACTCCTTGAACTATCACTGGAACAGTTTTGTCATTCATTAAGTATAAGCCGATAATAAGCAAGCAGTGCGGTATCCAGGGCTAAAGAGGAATCTCAGCAACGAGCATTGTGTATAGAAAAGAAACAGGTAAAAACACACCACTACTGAAGAAGCAACGCAACAATGAAATGAAAAAACGCAACGAAGCAAGCCTTTACCTTGTTTGCTTGTTTCCGCGTTAGGAGCTTCACAAACGGACAAAGAAATAAGGGAGTGTTTGTTGTTGAAGGCAAGAAGATCACAAGTTTTTTGATTTCACCAATAAGACGGGAATGAAAGAAGGACTCCTCATGACAGAACAACATGCCATGCCCCATACCCATAGTACCATAAGGAAGTACCATACCTATAGTACCATAAGGTTAATAATGAACCCTTCATCGAAAGAGTGGGCAGCCATTCCTTTTCCTCAGCGTCAGCGGCTTCGGGAGTGTACCTGAGACAAATCTGACCATATTATCCATTTCTTTCTATCTAACTATCCGGATTCTCTATTTCTCTCTATCTAAAGAAAGGCCATCCGCTGCTGCTCATGAAAGAGTTTAGGCCTAAATGTTGACCCTCGTTCAGCTACTCTATTCTGTTGCGGGGAAGAATATAAGGTAAGGGTTATTCTTATTCTAAGTTGGAGCCACCGAGTGCTCGTCCTGCAGAAAGAAAGTGCGTTCTCCCGCCGAATAAAGAGGAGCAGGAAACACTGGTTGTCCTAAGAAAAGGAGGAGAATACATCTAAAAAGGTCTAAAACGACTTAACCAGACGCCTGTGTCAGATACTCCAGCCGAGTAAGCCACGTCCCGATAAATAGCACTTCGCATCGGATGAACCGGATTGGATGGGAAAGGTGATTGTTTGTTGTTGGTCGCGAAAAAAGCCTGTTTCAGGGCATCGTAAAGTCTGTTCTTTGGTGTTTGTTGTGTTAGAGGACCGATATGGCATCGATGCCGATATTGTAACTTTGACTTTGTGGACCGAGCTGTAGTCCTTCTAGCAGTGGGTTCGGCCTTATTTGTGGAAGTCACAGGCTCTTAGTTGGTAGAGGAAGTTTACCTTAGCTTAGAGACAGGAACTGCCAGCATTAAAGCAAGTAAGGGGATACTAAACCCGGTTCGAGTGCTAACTTTGTAGTCGTTACTTGGCCGGGGTAATAATCAAGTACAGACAGGGTTTGTTTGAAGCGAGGTCTAGGCCTAGGTATAGGTCTACTGAATATGAGTCTATTTATGTTTGTCTTGTTCCTAATCCTATTTATTAAGTAAGAAGCCGAATATCCTCTTTAGCCTGAATGTCCCGCTTATGCAAGTTAGTTAGTTCCGAACTAGAAATTTGTTTAGTGAGGAAATGACCCTTCTTGTTAAGTAAACTCTAGAACCTGCTAAGTTCTATCTCATTCAGCACTAACGAGAGCTTCATAATAAAGTAAGTCCTGTCTTTGACGTCAGTGAGGCGGTAACGGGAGTTTTAGTTGGTTGCGAGTCTAGGTTTGGTACGAGTAAGTGTTATTCCTATGTACCCATATAAAGAAAGAGAAGATCCAATTTCGGGTAGCTGAATACCAACTGCATAAGAAGTCAAGTCTCTCGGGCGAAGGTAACCTGCAATCAGATACTCTGGTTTTCGCTCTAAAGATTCAGCATGAGTTGGGGTGGGGCAATCAGATCCTCTAACTCGGAAAGAATCAATTCATTGTATATTATATAGGTGATTTGATTGGCTTTCCCTTTGCTGGCAAGTCAGCTGCCTATGAATGTGTTGGTGCTTACGCCCTAAGTCATAGAGAAAGAAGTTGTTGGCTTTCCCGGTTATGCAAGTGGAGTTAAAAAGTAAAGGATCTTAATATGGATCTGAAACTGTACAAGTAAAGTTGAGTTGTGGTGCTAAAGTCGTAGAGAGATGGATCAAAAGCAGAGGAAAAATTAAGCAAGATATTCATGAAATCTCAAGTAAGAGTATCCATAAATCCGCAGTGCACTTGCCCTTGCATATGATCCTTACCCTTATTATGTTTATGATCCAGCATCTTATCAAGTAGAAAAGACGGATTTCAACAAAGAATTCAACAAGAGCAGAATCACTTGCTACTGACTTGTGAACAGTCCGTTCCATTTATTTCAATAACATTGTTTCCTTGCCCTCTCAAACACCCGAAATTGACTTGACGAAAACAGGACATGCTCCTGACTCCTTACTTTCAACTTTATCCGTTAGCGCAAGGGCTTAAAGGTACCAGTGAAATTACTTATTACTATCATTCATATACCTATAAGTCAACTATGACTCTGAGACTAAGGCTAAGGCCTACTATATTGATGGAACGAAGCTACCTCACTAAACTATATCTTTTGTATTAATAGAAATCAGAAAGGAGCTTCTTCTCGTCCCTCTTATAAGCAAGTGGAAGACTAACAATTGAAACATAAGAGTTGAGGCCAGTATCGAAAGTCCTAGTTCCAAGTTAAAGTAAAAGTATTCTGCCCTTCGACCTTTTCTTCTATTTTGTGGGTTTTCATACTTCTGCTCCTGCCTCCCAGGTTAACTCCACTTTTTTTCTTGACTTTAACAGCTGCATCCGGGGCAATACCCGAACTGAGCTACCATGTATCATACTAAAAAAAGCAAAACAAAATTGAGCTACTGGGAACAAGGCTCTAACTCACAAGTACAAGAGCGAAAGAAGCAAGTAGGAGACTCCAGGCAAGAAAAGGTAGACTCAATCTAGGTTTGATGCCAGTGGTTAAAGTCTCTAAGTTAGTAGTTGGGATGAAAGAAAAGAATAAGCTATGATAAGCGTCGGGAAGCGTCGGTTTAAGTATCAAGGTTAAGTAGTAGAGTAGGCCAAGCCGATCACAATCAGATGAAAAGTAAGCTGTGTGTGTTGTTACAAGTTCTATACCATGCACAAGAGAGATCCAATGTAGCACTTTTTGGCACTTCAAGTTGAGTTCGGCAAAAGGGAAGCCAAGTCCCAGTAAGATTCTTAATATAGAGGTATAGGGATGCAGTGTGCGGTTTACTAATATCTATCTTGGTAGGCGTTATCAAATACTCTTTCCTTCAAGTTGAGTTTGCCGTTACGTGTTGAGCCTGCAAAGAAAAGAGCCCGCAATTCCACAAAGTAAAGAAAGGAAACCGAATGCTCATCTCTACACGTAGCGGAAAAGTAGAAAATGTCTGAGTATCGTACTCAGAAGAAGAGTCAAAAGCATAAACAGGAGAGTAAACTCGAGAATCAGCATCAGCAAGCAGGATCGAGATCTGTTAATCAAAAGTAAGCTTAAGCAGCAAGTGCAATTACTGGTTTGTGTAACTGGTTGACAACTATATGGATATATAATGTAATCAATGGTAAGTGAATTCTTTGGCTTGTTCTGGTGTTCAAGCAATATCATAAGCAGTATACAATCAGTCAACTGCTATCGGGTCTTCAAGTAGAGAAGAGAGTCGTCGGGAGTCAGCTCATCAATTGCATTCTATTCTGAACGTTAAGCAAAGTGGAGGTGGGCTAAGGATCAGATGCAGTTACAACAGAATCCTAAGTTAAGAAGAAAAGTGAGGTGATAGTGTCGCGGTAAGCAAAGAAGGAGCAGGTATTAAAGCTCAGGTGTTGAAGCCTAAACCTCTCAATCAGGTGTTGCAGTAAGTGATTCAGCAGGTGTTGGCAGTAAGTGATTCAGCGTCCAAGTCGTCAACTGATTGTTCCGCTCTAGCTCCAAGTCGAGTTGGGGCAATGTAGTAACTCCTTTACGCACGGAATTCCCTACTAGACTCCCAAGAATGGCAGCCTTACTTACGGAATAGCAATAGCAAGCAATAAACAATAAATAATAATTAAAAAGAAGGTAATAAATAACTTAAAAAGAAGGCTGGACTGGACTCGTTCTAGCGGATATGTCTTTGTCGCAGCCAGCGGAAGATGTATTCCTTATATTAGACTATGACTATCGGGATTGTTACCATCCTATGAGATTGGGACGATAGGGATTTGTCCCAGCACTCTCACAGGCCAACTTGGAAAAAGCTTTAAGATAGGCTACGGAGCGGGCAGCCTCAAACGAGAAACCAGCACAATCTATTGCATACGATCACTGATCGAATCGGGAATCGGGGCCTTCTCATGCTCCTAAAAGTCAGCAACGGGCACAACGTAGTAGCATAGTCATTAGTTTGCCTTCTCTGTAACACCTATATGGCGCAAGCACAGAAGCTAAGGGAACGATTGATTGCCCGGGGTTGATCAGATTGCCCGAGTTGTCAGGTCAGAGGTTAAGAAGCTGCTTTCTTTCATTCGACAATAGGAAGAGCATCGGGGAGGATGGAACGGTACTTTACATAAGCTATTTAGAGCGATCCCCGTGGATTAGATACAACAGGGAAATAGCAAGGAAAGAGCTGTACAAAGTACAGATATACGAGCTTTACTTTGCTACAGACATACCAGGGAGACTCTTACTTACTACTGGCTACTCTTTCTTACTTACTACTAGCTTCCGCGTAGGCCTCACATTCGATTAGGGAAGGTATAAAGTCACTCTACAGAAAGGGGAGGAAGGGACCGAGACTACAACAATAAATGGACTGCTCGGCGCATTGATTAAGTGGACTGCTCGGCGCATTGATTGTTTATCCCTGGTTCAGATTTACCTATATCACTTTACCTATATAACTATATAGCAAAAACAAAAGCAAGTTTAGTGTTAACCTTTAGCTATTTCCCGATCTGTCTTTCTTGTGAAAGGAAACCCCAAAGCATTCAGTCTCAAAGAGATCTTATAGGGCAGCACTCTGTCCAGCAGCCCATGTTCTACACTGGCTTGCTGAATTTAATGATTACATGGCTTGGTGGATGTAAGAGAGGTTGAAACTCAGCTCGCTAACTCTTTATTTGCTTTATTCCTACCAAGCGTTTGAAGACCAACCAGCACAAGAATAGAACGGAAGCGTGAAGACTTGACCAACGAGGTGCAGCATCTCATAAGCATCAATCAGAGGATGATAAGACAAGACAGACAGCTGCTTTAACAGAAGCATAGGATGGATTCCAATATAGCAGAGAAGCAAGCATAGGATTCCAATATATATGCTTTGAGAGAGGCAGTTTCACCAAGCTTGTGATACGTTTTTTCATCTATAAGATATTATTTCTATATTATTATTATTCCCAGATATGTATATTATCTTATATTATTCTTATTCCCAGCCATCCCGATTTCTGTTATCTTATGCTTCTGTTATCTTATATTATGATTATTCCCAGCCATCCCGACTTCTGTTATCTTATGCTTCTGTTATCTTATGCTTCTGTTATCTTATGCTTCTGTTATCTTATATTATTCTTATTCCCAGCCATCCCTCTGCCATCGTCCTAAGGCCAGTTCCTGCTAGAGTGTCCGTCCGAGAAGCTTTTGATGTCGATCCTCGCCTCCGAGTCATTTCATCCCTTTTGGCCTGAAGCTAGACTTAGTTCTATCATCTTACCGAGGTTCAGAGTAGGAGGCCATCGCCCATTTCTGTAATCAAAGGATTCCCTTTCTACTACTCCTCAACAAAAAAAGGAGTAAGTGAGAAACTTATAATAGCAAGGTATTAGCTCACGACCCAGTAAATAGAGTAAGTACGTCAGTAGCGAACTTCAGGTAGTGGTGAAAGCTAAAGGATAGACATAAATCGGTGTGAAAGTCAGCAATTTAATAAGTCGGAAGAGGTTCTAGCGTAAGATAGCATACAGCTTTATAACTACATTAAGTAAGTAGTTCCTGTTGTAACTAGTGAAAGGGAAATAGTTTGGCAAGAAAGATTGGTAGCTGAGTAGGCGAAAGAACCCGGAAGAGCGGACTGATTCAACAGGAGGTCCGACTCTATGTATGTGATTGATTGAGACCCGGAAGTGTTGGATTGAGACCTAGCTTCCTATCATGAACGAATGTGAGTTACGTTAAGTCTATTTCTCTGATCGAAACAAACACGTTTCATCTGTTTATCGACCGGGATCTTTGCATTCATAGATAAGAACGCAGACTTTTCCAGGTGGACTTCAGCCTTAGCGCGCGAGTCGGTTTATTCGCGGAAGTTACAGAACTATTCCTTAAAATAGTCCCGAGCCTACTTCATTTCCTTGTGATCTCGCCATCCTAGAGCTAACATGCCTCGCTCAATCAATAAATAAGGTAATGAATCACAGTATGATTGCCATGGAGCAGTGCTATCTACTTTCCGAAACCCATCTCATCTTTAGATTCTTTCTCGGCTTTACTCAACCTATATCTCTTACCGCGCAACAAGCCCTTGCTCGCTTTGAGAAGCGGAATTGGAACTTCGTTGCCAAGGACGGATTTTCTTCTCGTGCTTATTCTTTCAAATTGCATCTCCTATGTATGGAGGGGTTAGCAAATTTGTCACAGGTGGCGCAGTCGAACCGTCTTTCTTCTACTCTCCTTCGGCTTCTAGTTCTTACCTAGCAACGCAACGATAAAGAAATAACATAGATAAGATAAAGAAATAACATAGATAAGATAAAGAAATAACATAGATAAGATAAAGAAATAAGTGATGCATGCTTGTTTTATATCTCTTTGATTTTGTATGATATGATAGGACTGCTGCCACTTCCTTATTACCATTTGTACAATGGGATCAGGAGATTCGATTCCTATTAGTTGCATATTGCCCTAGCGAGATTAATTCGTGAAACCAGGGACAAGGCTTCGAAGAAACAGTTCAGCTATCCACGCACACGAGTAGGATGAATCTTTCCAGAGCATTTCCTATCTTAGGCGCTTTCGACTTTTCATCTCATATTCCCCCAATAACCTCTTTATCTTTCATAAGAGATGGCGTCGCAAAGGTTTAGATATCCTGCTTTTTCTTTTGTCCAAAAGTCCTAGCCACATCCACCTCAAGCAATAATCCTATGGGTGCCTTAAAGAGAGAGAGAGGGGATTTTGCTGTCCTAACTGATTTCGGGGAGTAGAAGATACCCACGGACAACAAACAAATAGGCTCTTCCGATCCCTTTCCTTTATCCGAGATGGCAGGTATTAGTTATGCCCACCAGACCCATACTTGTGCTATCGAAAAGGAAATGCCCGGTTCGGTTCCTACGCAAAAAGGGGATAAGTTAGGAATAGGAATAATAGCTAGGTACTGTGATCCACGGAAATGGCAGCCCCCATTTCTCTTTCCTTGCTTGATGGAAATCAGTTGTTTTCAAATAGGTTGTTTGTGTGAAGTTACATATAATCGAATACAAGTTGTTACAGAAATTGGGTCTTTATAGGAAGGAATTTGCTACTATCTTTCCGACCCTACCTCTTCATGACTGGGACTTAAGGCTTAACGCATGGATTAGAAACTTGCACTCGGGTTTGGTTTCTGGATGGGCAGAAGGAACTGCACATTCACAATGGCATGGCAAGAGCAAGACATTTGGTTGTTTTCTCAGAGATGCTACATAAGCGCTGTTAGGACTAATCCGTATAGTTGAAAGGATGCTAAAGACTGAAGTGAAGCAGCACAGCAATCAGAAACTTACTTTGTTCTCTTTAACCGGGTTCTATTATAGAAATAAGATATAGGGGATTTCCTGCTTTCCCGCTTCAATCGCCTAGATTGCTTCAATCGTTCATCCTAGATTATGGCGATCTCGCTTCTATGGGCTGGGCAGTGCTACCGGGCATAAGTAGCCACCGGCGCGGGCATCATGCCATTTCATTTTGTAGATAGTCGTTCTTATCTAAAGTAAAAAAGGGATAAGGCCATGGATAGTAAGTATTACCATGGATAGTCGTTTCATTTGGGGTGGTCGTGATAGATGGATTAAGATCGCGAGATTTAGTCCACTCTGTTGATTCAATAGATCTGGCTGGCCGGTTGAACGCTTTCTAGCAGCACCAAAAGCTTCGGTAGTTGGATTGGGGGTGGATATGGCTGTTGGTTTATGAAATCCCGATTTGAACATCCAGATGCGGGGGAAGAACCTACTTATCCTCTCTGATCAACTATTGTGTCGCTTAACTTCTCTGACCTCTTTAATAAAATGGCTCTTTCAGGACAATGATAGTCCTTTGACTCATAACCGATGATGTGATCGACATTGCTTGTTTGTTCAATTACTGTCCCATTCAACCCACTTCTGCCCTGTGGGGTATGCTCCCAATTATAACTTTGCTGCTCCGTGGGTAAAGCAAGCTCTTAATCAACTTCGCCCGAGTCCTATCCTAGTCTAAAAAAGTGATTGTCTTAACGCGGAAAGACGCGATGATCAACCTCTGCTCGACGAGGACGCCCAACATCGATATGCTCCCAGAGCCACCATTGCAAGACCAAATAAACAATAACGTCTTGAAGAATCGAACATGAATGCTGCTTTATATATGATGATGGAGGCTTTCCTATAGCAGAGGGCTGGCTCCTATCCGCCGTTCTTCCTGCTTACCTTTGATCTCACGTTGTTCTGCTGCCTGGACAGAAGAGGAGTACTCGTGTGGTGCTATGAGAGAGGCAAAAAGGCTTTCCCACTCTAAAAGACCCGGAAATAGCTAATAACTTGTTGAACCTTGGGTTAGAACCATATGGATCAATCACCTCATACACAACATAGGATGAGATGTAATAAGTAGCTGAGAAGGCACCTACCTTTATTTAAGCCAGACAGACTCGCTCGCTATAAATCGTCGTGAGATGCTTTTGGATCAATGTACCCGGCTTTTCTTTTCTTGGAAGATGGGAAGAAAATGTTTCTATAAAGCAAATGTTCATGTTCTTTTGAGGCAAGTACTATAAGACGATGGAGGCATGACGAATGGTCACAGTTGGGAATGATTACTATAGCAGCAACCTATCTCATATCGGGGAGAAGGCCCCGCTATAAAAGACAAATGGTGAAGAGGACCCGCTCGCGTGCTCGATCTAGCCCAATTGGTTGTAGGAGCGGCAGACTCCCCTTACTCCAGAAAGCAGAAAAAGTAAGGAAGTTACCTGTGCCCAGAAAGCAAGTGAGAATCTGGAGTCCCGCTGTATTAGTCAGGAAAAGGATAGCCTGTAGTTGCATTTGAAGCAATTAATCCTCCCCCGCGAATTACCCTGTCCTGGTGAGCAGTAATAAGTGCTAGATCCAGTAAGTTTTCTGCTTTATGCTTATTCCAATTCATATATGATATGACCTCACAGAAATAAATCTTTCCATACTTCTTGAACCGAGCTACTGGAAACGTTAACAGGAAAAGAGGACTAAAGCTGGAATGCAGAAAAGTGGAAAGTACTCTTAACGGTTTCAAACACTTGTTTTATGTTATCAATGGCAAGAACAAATCGAAGAAGGAAATTCGCTAACGAAAGAAAAGGGTTAAATCCTACCTATCTACCACGACTGGCTTTCTGGAAAGCTCTCATCACATCACACAGTCCCCACTTAATCTATTGGTCCATATAAATACGACTTTTTCTTACTCACTAGCATCCCAAAGAATACCAACCCGATTTATACATACTTAGAGGGTTTAGTATCCACCAAAACATTGTGATTATCATAGACAGGATTTCTTTTGTTACTCTCTTGGATTCCCAGGTTGATTTGGTATTTGGATTTGGCTATGTTAAAATAGGAAAGAGTATGCCAATCCATTAGAAAGTGAGATGAAACGCCGCATAGTTCGATAAGGATCAGCGTATTGGATGGAGTTAAACCATTCATAATTGACTAGGCCGGACCCTTGTGTTTAATTATATCACCAGCATCGTAAGTTACTAAGTCACTCTTAGGTGCTAATAAGAATATACCTTTCTTTACATAGTACTCCATCACTTTCTAGTGCTCCCACTTTCACTTTACCAATTCCATGGAATAGATTTCCTATCTTATGGAATAGGACTTCCTGGAACTTAAGTTAAGAGTAAGTATCCGTGTAGTAACAGTAAGATCTTGAAAGCAATAGTTAAGCCGTGTAGTAACAGTAAGATCTTGAAAGCAATTGAATAAATACGAGAACAAGCTTACATAGCAGCAGACAATTGAACAGCCGATTAGGGGTGGGATTCCAGTCTGAGAAGTAACCATCTCCTTTATTGCGATCGTCATTTACGATATAGTGTATGAATCACTCCACAGCACAGGCCAAATTCTCTCTATGCCAAAAATGATGTTCTCTTTCCAAATCGCATACCTCTACCTCTGTTATGGTGCTGCTTTCTTTTAGGATTAATACTCAATCTACCAGTAAGGGAGTGAATTAGTATCTATATAATATATGCCATTTAGCATTACCAGTCTAGTCTCTTTCTTTAGCTTCTTGTCTACTCGTGAAGAGGGATGACACTTTGTATGGAAAGGAATAGGCATCTTCTCAAACAAGTATCTACATAGGTGTACGTATTCCCACCATTTTTTTACCTAAAAAACAAACCCGCGTTAGGTGACGGTGACCTACACAATACTCAAGCAAGATTCTCTTTTGGGGTCCTTACACTATAGGTAATTCACTATAACTGTTGAACAGAACAAACACCTAGCACATTAATTATGATAGCTTCAATCTACTCGTATAGTAATACAGATATTAAAGAGATTCTACTAATTTGATTATACTCATAGCCCAAGTGCAAATTGATTAATAAATATATATATATTCATTCTTTCTCTTTCTTTTTGACCAGATTGATTTGGCCTTTGCCTACTTTCACAATCACTGTGATGGACTAAAGGGGCAAGAACCCATGTTTTGGAATTGCCATTACAATCCACTCTTCCATTAATTCTGAAAGTAAGCTCAAAGAATTGGCATTAGAGGCAGGCTGCCCCATACTTACAACTTTCTTTAAGTGGACTGGCTTTTCTAACTTATCTGCACTGACTGGGCTCCTTTCAATTGATAGACTAACTCAATAAAATGAAGCATACTGGCACGGTGAGGGAATATTCTCAATAATTGTGTTCCTTTATGCTTGAAATCAATAATAAATATGCCCGAGTAGGACAAGCTGCTCTTCAATTGTGAACGTCTACAATCATGGGCACAGATGGCACTAAGGAGGCAGGAAGGATTTTCCCTCTGCCATGGATGCTGCGGACAGTTTGCTTATTTCGAAATAGGTGGAAGTATAGAGAGAATCTGAGTAAGCCCAAGTCCAAAGATAAGAGCAAGAATAAATAGAGGGAAGAAAGGAGCAGCAAGAAAGAGAGAAAGAGGCTTTCACTTTAGTTATGGTGGAGCTTTTTGAGTAACTGTAAGAAGACAGAAGTCAAGAGTCGCTGACTAGACTACTCTAACTCTGAGGGAAGGCACGACCTGAAGTGAAGAGAAGAGGGGCTTCCTGAGTTATACAATCTTTCGACGTTTTACGTCGGTGTCTGAGGGCCGGACAGAGCTTTAGTTTATTTAGCTTCCTATTCCGAAAGTGAAGTATGGGGTCTCATACTTTGTATTAATATTTTGACTTGGACTTTCAGAGAATTGATTCTGTACTGTATAATAGTAAGGGTCCCCATTGCCCACGTAAGGTAGCGGCGGTTACTCGAGCAACGGATTCTAGAACACCTGATTTGCAGCATATCTGTAATTGGGTATTGTAGCATCCTTTTCGAAAGGTAGGAAGTAAGTGAGCAAGCAAGCAAACAAGCAATTAGTTCAATTAAAAAAGATGTTGATGTTGCGCCTTACTTGAATAAAAGCAGGAAGCTGTTGAGTCAACAGTGAGTTGAGAGTTAGGAGTGAAGTTCCGCTAACAGAGTTAGTGAGCTGAGTTGGAGAATTAGGCTTATTGTGCGGGTGCTAACACTTATTCGAGCGGGGCGCATTAGCTTATTTAGTTCGGGTCGGGCTGCTAACGTGAGCTTTGGAGGGCAGTTTGTTTGTTCACATTATTCTATATGATTGATTCACGCTTTCTTCTCTTCTCCATATGATTCACGCTTTCTTTCTTATATTCTTTTGCACTCGCCAGCAATAAGAGAATCCAAAGAAAGGGCATAAGTGAGTTTCGGGGTTAGGTTATCCCATACTCCAATTCCATTAAGGACAGAGACATAGGCATTAGGGGCAGAGACATAGGCACCGTAATCACAGTTGAGTTTCTACTTCGCCTTTATGCTAATATGATTTGCCATTGTGCGACAAAATCGATTAGTAGTGCAGTGTTTTGACTACAATCTATGTTGCGCCCATTTCATTGTATTCTTTATTCCATTTCGTTACTTGCTCTTGTTCTGAATCATATATCTCTCTTCTATTAATGAAAATAAGGATAATAGTAACTACACTATTTAGAGCTTATTCAGATGCCCTTGTCTTTTATACTTTACTCAGATGCCCATACTTCCAAATCTCCGGCTTTTCATTACTGCTTAGTTAACAAATATCATTCCTTTCTTAGTAATATAGTTTAGTAATATAGTATTGATGAATATCTCTGATGTCTTCGTGAGTAGAGGGGAAAAGAGACTCAACCCCAAGCACAAGAATGCAATTTAGTAATGGCAGACCTATTAGCTGCATCGGGGAATCCAACTCCAAAGTACGGATAAGTTGTCTAAGACCAAGAGTAGTGTAAGCAAAAGAAAGAATCCTTCTGCTTAGAAGAAGATTGTCTTGATAATGCCTTGATGAGATTGTGAAAAGTGTGTGTGTCTGTCCTTTTTGATCAAGATCCCTGAAAAGTAAAGACAGAGTCCAGCGATTGAACAGTATCCAAAAGTAGATAAGATTGAACATTGAGTCAGCGATGAGACCACAAACCCTTTCCTAAAAATGATTTCCTAGCTAAAGCAAAGAAAGACCATTGAAAGTCGAACGTAAGATATACACGGAGGCACGCACTCTGGCCCTAACCTTTTCCGGGGCTGTTCCACTAGTTGAAGCATATCTTATAGTGCCGCATACGAGGATGGTGCACTTCGCTATCTAATGAAAAGCGCTATCCAAATCTGTAATTGCGAATAGAAAGAAAGAAGGATCTAGGTAACATGTTGCACTTTCAACTTAGCTTCAGTTCTATCTTTTCTCTGGAGTAAGACTAAGTTTCATCGATAAGACAAAGACCAATGGAAAAGGCAATGTCTAGTCCGAAATGGTCTCGCGAAGCCGATAACCAGAGGCGTAAGATCGTCGATTACTTAATTACAGCAGATAAAGATTGAAAAGGGAGTAAGGTAAGCGGAACTATCTCTCACTGATCTTTCTTTCTTACACATAGAATAGCTTCCTTGCATCCCCTTTCTTTAGTCTCCCCTATTTCTGAACAGGTACTATTGATAAGATAGATTGCTCAGTAGATTTCGTTATCGATGTATACTGATTAGACTAGAGAGAGAGAGTTAATAGGGGGAGTGTGCCATAGCGAACATTAACACTCGTAAGGATAGTCAAAGTGAAAGGGGTTTGTGGTGCATATCATAAGGCTAATAGATACTTTATTCAATACTTATATCCGAGAAGACAATAGAGAGAGATATAGGAACTCGAAATCGGTTAACTTTACTTGCCTTATCGATCATGTGCCATCCTATCCTCCAATAGACCACTCTCTACTCCCCTATACCTTAAGAGACTAACTCGAAAATCAAAGAAAGAGCTATATATCGTAATGCTAATTCGAATAACGTATCGATAAAGGAATAGATCGTCCCCCCACTCTGGTCAGGTCACCTTCCGTTACTTACGGACGGACCCCTACGTATAATTCCGGATCTCTATCTCGTACGTATTCGATATCAAGGAATGGTTAAGTCCCTATTCTATTCCATCCTTATAATTTTGTTTGGCTGGATGGTTTTTCTTGCGGAGCCCTGACTTCCTTGCTCGGATACCTATAGCTACCTAACTTCCTCGAGTCTGATAATGCAAAGTGAAAAAAAGAGAAAGACATTCTAATTCATTCATACTAATAAGCTAATAGATACTTTATTCAATACTCATATCCGAAAAAGAATCGAGGAAACAAACCCTTTATTTAAGACAATAATTTCAGACAAGAAAGACGGGCTTCCTCGCTCGTGTGTGCTATAAGAAAAGAAACCACTCACTCACACTTTCTATAATGATAATGACAGTGAAATACCATATCACGAATACCAGAAGTACAAGAGATACTGCTATAAGTACAAGAGATACTGCTATGTCAATCTTGGATTTTGTGCCTTAAGGGAAAGCAACGATCGGTCCAGTGTCCCCCCTGAGTTATATTCACAATAGGCATATGGGTTTTTGTTATTAGGTGGCGGATTTGTTACCGGCTTTAGTGATATAGGAGCAACGAGGTTAGCTGCCCGGAGGTAGTAACTGAGACAGTGGACCCAGCAGCGTGTCGAACTTCTACCAATTACGAATTAGGCAATAACCCCTCTGGTCACTTTAGGTTCCCTACGGACGGACCCCCACGTGAAACAAAGGAAGGTAAACTCCGGCAAATAAGCATGAATCGAAGTCGCTGTCAGTTTCTAGCCATTTCAATTGCTACAGTGGCTAATAATAGTAGTAGCAGAAAAGCTAATGATATTATAATGAAGAAAGTATAACTTGACTCTTAGAATAGAATTAATAAAATTCAACTTTACTCATTTTTCTCTTAGCTAATAGCCTCGCTACTTTGTAGATTTTAGTGTTTGTTTTTTCTCCTATGTTCTTATTCAAATTGAGTAGTACATTGCCCTTTCCGCTTCTCTATTTTCATATGTAGTATACCTGTTCCTATGTGCTTATTTCAGTGAGGAAAGCTATAAAGCCAATTTGCACTTTCTTTGTCCATACTATACTCCGGAGGAAGAGGATAGATTTACCTCGATCCAAAATCAAAGCTAGAGAAAACACTATAGTTGCACACATCATAGGACATCAACACTATAGTATAGCATATCATAGGACATATATAGTACATCTATAGTACATCCATATACAATTACAAGATAAGAAGGGATTCAATATATCGACTTTATGCTTTATAGCTGCTTTATGCTTTGGGTATAAGGATGAAAGGGTCTTCAGCAAATAAACTATAGCTCCTATATCCTATCTCGCCTTTAACGTTTACGCCTTTACTGTGTCTATCTCGTCTTCTCTGACTCCTCTACCATCTTTTACTCAAGGAAAGCAGCAATAGCAAGAGGAGCTAAAAAGTGCTACACTTACTCTTCTCACATAAAAAAAGAGAAAAAGTGCTACACCAAAGAAGAAAGAGGATCAATATCAAAGCAAAGAAAACCGCCCATAGTTAACAAAGAGAAAAAACACTAACGATTCTATGTTGAACTTGTTGACTCAGGATTGGCTTACTTAAAGGATATATGAGACTAGTGTCTTACTCTCAGCACGAGTTCTCTGTAAAGGAGGTTCATCCCAGTACGAGTTCTCTGACCATTCGCATTCAATTCGTTCCGAATCTCGGAAAGATGGATCCATTTCTATAAGTATACCATCTGACGTTCGGATTGCTAATAAGCTATCTCCCGTACTGAAGGGACTCGGGCACTTTTTTGCCCAGGTGATGTGATATTGATTTATGGGAAAAAGAAACCGGCACATCGGAAATCGTTACAAATCTGCCTCTCCCACTATAAATAAATAAGTAGAGTTTAGTGGATAGATATCTTCCTCTCTTTCGTGGATTAAGGCAGTGAAGTTCATGCCGTATGCTAATAGGGGAAATGCCGACCGACATCTAGCACATAGAAGAGCGGCTTCCTCTCTTCCTTTCTTTATTACAACTAACACACACCTTATAATACAGCAGCGGATATGCGACTAGGCGGCGTATTAGCTACGCTCAAATAAAGAATCCTAACAACTTATATGCGAAATCGATCTAGCCATGAAGATGTGTGAGTCGTATCGTTTCAAGATAATACTTTTGCCTAAAAGAAAAGCTGGAACACTTAAGATGTTTGCCGGCTACCTCTCGTCTTGTCTTTTGTAGCACTACCAACGTTCGACGAGAAGGAGATAAATCCCTTAGACGGCAGCCAGGTCCTCTTGATTGAACTAGATGCTCACAGGCCTCTCTACCAGAAGTGATGAATTGTTTTGATCCAATCTGAAGAAGTGATGAATTGTTTTGATCCAATCTGCCTCCTAACCATTGCATAGCTAATAGCTCCCCACATCCTCAGGAATAATTGCAAGAGAATAACTCCCATGTTTATTTTTGTTATGGCAAACTCCCACCCCTTCTTGCGAGCCGACCTATCTACCTACCTCTCCCACTCATAAATAAAGGCAGACATCATAATAAAGGAAACTCTTGCCAAGTTAAGACCGGGATGGAACTACCAGTGTATCCAGGAGACTTCAAAGGGTAGATTGGATTCATAAACAGCAACTACCTATTGTCTTTAATAATTCATAAACAGAGCAACTACCTATTGTCTTTAATAAAAGAATGGATTTATCTCTCCCGGACCATCCAATCGTTCACTCCCTTTCTTTGTCTGAGTAGGTGCCCCTTTGGCTGCTCTAATTCCTGGCATCTGAAAACCCCTTCCTTGCCAAGACATTACCGCTGACTTCAATTCGGAACTGGGAATGCGAGTAACGCCAATGAGATTGATACCACCCACTACTCAACAAGGCTTGCTGCCCTTCTGTAATTGTTGATTTGTATGATTTAAATAGTGATCCGGCTCTTTGCTTTACTCGCCTTTCAACTTGATTGATACTAATTAATGTTAGCCTTCTACTACTTAGTGGAGTTCTACCTCCGAAACCGGTTCTCGTTAGGAACCTTGTCCGCCACTGGGATAGAATCTCACTTATGGGTCTGATAACAAGAGTCGCAATAGGGAATTGAACCACTGATCTCACATCGGGCCCCTTACAACTCCACTCCGCGCCTTGGATTCTCTCGCTACTGACCTCAACGCCTTATTGCTACCCCTTCCTCCAAGCCTTATGCTCTTAACTATAAATATAGATTAGTTACAAATTCACTATAGCATAACTCATTTTGTTTGATGGCAAATACTGTTAGTCCACCGATCCATGCTTTCGTTCTTCTAACTGACTCATATCTTCGCTTTGAGACCAGCACCCCCGTCTGCAAGCCTTGCCTGTAAACTAATAGCTTACCGAACGGCTTTAGGCTTACTTTACTTTCGATTAGCCTACCTATCCTTTCTTTTATTCTTGCTTTACTTGCTATTGGTTTGTAGCTACTTACTTTGATTATTCGATTGCTTTATCTCATTCCAAAATACTACCGATTATATTAGGGTGAAAAAACCGGCCTATTACTAGTTCTCTGTTGTACTGCTGAGCCTAGGTCTGCTACTTCATATCAACCGGAGCATTCTAGCTTCATTCCCCATTATTAATTTGGAAATGCCTTATTGAATTAACTTAACTTGTATTTAGAATATTAACATTGGAGACTCTATTTTCTAGGTATCAGGAAGGTAGTACACGAGGCAAGAAAGTAAGCCTCGCAGGCAGGAGACATAGGCTCGCAAGAAAGTAAGCCTGTTTATCAGCACAGCTCCCTATAGTCTAATTAAGGTAGTGGGCCGGCAGTTAACAGTGGAAGAAGAAAAGCAAGTAAAGTCCGCTTGAGATCGAGGCACATAGGCACCAACCAGTTAAGAAGGGAAGTCAGGCTTAGAGGCAAGAGAGACAGGCTCATTAGCAGCATAGCTCAGTTCCTTATTGTTACTAGCGGGATCCCCGGATTGAAGTATTATCCGCGGTGAAGCGGGGTTCGAAGGCAGTAAGGTAATTCCTTTGTCGTTAGGTTAAGCCTGATACATAAGTTTCTAATTTCTGTTGCGTCGTTTGATTCTACATGCGCCAATTTCGATTCTTTTAGTTGCCCATTGCACTCCTATTCTATTGTTTCAACCTACCTCTCTTTACTTGTAAACTGATGTTGCTGTTTCTCTTTCTTCATTCAATCCATATAGGTACGACACGCCTATAGACTACAGAACCAAACTATCAACTAGGGATTGGATCAACCCACTGCTAATAGGAACTCTGTGCTAATAGGAATTCAAGCATCAAGGCGTAAATAATTACTTTAACCACGTAATTCAACTGACAGGAATAACCCTAAATAGCATCAGATCGGTAGTCGGGGTCAAATGGTATCAGATCAGTAGTTGGAATAAAACAAAGAAGTAGAATAACGAAATCAGTTAAGAGGACTCCCCTACTCTAACAGGAATGCAACCGTCGTTAACAACACTTTCCCTTATAAGTGGCACTAGTACTAGAAAAGATCAAATCACTGTTTAAATACTAGCTCTAAGGCAACAACTAGGAATAAAGAGTTTAACTAGTGCTTCCAAGAAGTTAGCTGCCGCTGATAAGAATATAACCGGGCATAGAGCATACAAGAATCAACCTAATAGGTAAGGAGAATGAGAACACTGATCAAAGGAATCAACAGCAGAAAAGGAATGAAACTCTAAACCATAAGAATTGGTCTACTAAGAGCACTATAACGGAACTGGGTAGTCCAACCCCTTACTCGTTAGCTAAAGAACTCGGCAAGTAACTACTCATTAGTAAATCCACTCATATGAGTTTAAAGGAACCCAACTCGAAGAACGAGGAATTAGCCTAGTGCCGATAAGACTTACCTACGCGAGGGCCAATCAATAATCACAATGCAAATCGAAACACCACCCACTAACTTTAAATAGTATATTAATCATCATTGACTCCTACCTGGAAATACTTTCTTAGTTCAATCTTGTTACCCGGAAGTTAATTCCTTATTGTATAGGGATAAGAACACGTATTAGAAACTGTAGTGAAAACCCCAGTCTCGAGTTCGGGTATTGGTTAAAGGATCCGAAGTAGGAGTCAAAGAATGAGAGTAGGTAGCCGAAGAGTAAAAGTTCTGTTATCTAAGGCGCAATTCCAAACTTTGAGCAAAGAATTCAATCGCTGGGGATGAGGATATCCGTATTGTTTTTTCGCTAATAGAGACTAATAGGCATGAGTTTTATTCCCAGTTGAGAGTTTTTTTCTTCCGGTTTTATTAATATGTAGCGTAGCATTTTGAGTTTGATTTCTGATTTCTTATATTATTATGTAGCAGGTCGTGTTATAGCCGTAGTGTTGTGCTAGTCGTAGTGGAATTCCAACAGTGGTATTTGAGTTGAAAGTCAAGAAATACAGAATTGAGCTAACCAACCTAGTTCTCTCGTACAGGAAGTAAGTATGCCAGGCACAACTCGCAAATCCAACTCGTAGAAGTACGAATAGGTAAGCAGATGAGGAGGCAAGGCCTTTAACTATTTAGTAACAGTAAGTATGAGCTAACACACTTGATTAGAATTACCGTTATGAGTATAAGAATGCTTACCCTTGGTGAACATAGGTAGAATCGAACTGAGTGGACCAAGTCTGACATTACTCTATGTGCGATTTCGAGTTTTGCTCTTCCGCTCCAGATCTAACATCCGTGTTTAGTGGCTATCGGGCTGACTTTCCTGTATCTCGCTCTGAACCCTGTTCTTTACTTCCTGTAGTTCGAGAGTGAGCTTGCCGATCCCCACTTTGAGTCTTAGAATCCAGTTAACATCACTGGTAGTGGGAAGGGGAAAGAGATATGCCCTTAACTCATTAGTAACAGTATGGGCGTACTAACAAACAGGAGTAGGAATCTTTATTCTTAAACAGCGGAATTGCCAGTTAGAGGCTACAGGAGACAGCTTCTTATCTACTACTACTTCCGGGTCCGGGTACCAAGGCTGAGGCTAAGAGGAATAAGTAAGATAAATAGAAACTCATGGATGTCAGGATGCCTGGCAAGTAGTCAGTTTCTGCATAAGCCGGTAGCAGGAACAGTATCCTACTCATAGTTTGATTAGTAAAGGTCGGTGATTGGTTTTACCTTGACTAGAGTACTTAGCGGGTGGTGCTAAAGAACAAAGCATCATTTTGGTTCTGTCTGTTGCACGTTAGGAGAAGTGAGCGAAGAGATATATAGATAAAATGAGCAATGAGGTAAATAGGTGCACGAATAAATACAAGTAATAAATAAAATAGAACAATAACAAGAGCATAAAGAGACTTCACTAAGCTAGAGAAGATACTACTAAGCTATAAGATACTGCGCTGAAGACAAGACAATCAGTTGACCACTTGGACCACACCTCGCTTCAGAAGATAGGACAGGACAATCTGTTGCCGCTGGACCTGGAGTTGATGCAGGAGTCAAATAAGAAGAAGCAGTGCTCTTATACGTAGTCTAATAAAGAGGAGAGAATCCGCAGGTTTCATCCTATCCTAGTTCGTGACGGGAGAATCCGCTAGATAAGGGTCAGAGGCACAATTTCCTGCCCCAGTTCAAAAGTCAGTAGCTGAATTGTCTGGTCCAGGTTAATCTAGAGTTCAATCTTTCTTATACAACCTATACAGATACAGAAGCCGAAGAAAGAGTTGGATCATCAGCCAGGTACATTAAGATTAAGGGACAAGTATAAGTTTTACTTACAAAAGTAAGGCTTTCATCCGTGAGGACAGAAGGCTGCCGGATGAGTTCTGCTACTGATGCTTCTCGGACTGAGCCCACTTCTAATCAGAATAGCGGAGTCAACAGTGAATCTTACTCACCTGGTGGCAAACCTTACTCGCTAGCAGCACTCTTACTTGCAAACTGCCATCTAGGTCTGATTCCTCTGTTCCGCATTCCCACTAGGGGAAGAGACTAGTGCTAACAGGACTTCAACCTTAACTCGAAGGATTTAACTCAGTAGCATAAGAACGTGAAACTATACCCCAAATACAATAAGTAAACCCAATAGTATAGGCCCTAAACCCTACTCTTCGTTAGCCCTAAAACCTAATTGAACATCACTGGTAATAACTTACTAATAACAACCACATAGTAGGCAACTCGGGAGCCATCGGGCACGGAAGGGAGAATCCAACTCGAGACATGGAATCCAACTAGGAATTCAGAATGCCAAAACTCAGAAAAAGAATTGCGACTAATATTCTTATGGCCAAAACAACAGGCTTGAACTGATTTGATGGAATAACTGGGCAGTGACCGAGTCTTGCTACTTTGCGCGCCCAGCCTTATTGCCCGGTCTGCCGCTCCTTAATTAAAGTATGGAGTTCCCCCCTCTTGCACTACATACATCCGGGCTTTACAGCTCCACCTTTCCTTGAGATCATTCTTTGCTAATGAGCTATAAGCCTAGGATCTAGATGCAGCACTTAGGTAGTAGCGTGCGGGGCTAGTGGTGTCTCTAGTAATACAGTAATAGACTACATAGTAGTTAGTAGTAAGAGGATAACGCATCTGGAATATAAGTAATACCAATCAGAATACCACTAATAGGTAATAGAACCAAACTAAGTAGTACAACATAGGTACGATCTCTGGGGCGCACCTGGTAGCCAAAGAAACCAGCTCGTACCAATCTTTTACCTACTATTGAATTGAGAACCTGTCCTGCCTTTCCCGCCTATTAGTCTGACTTAGTTCCCCTCCCCTGTGAATCTGTCCTTACTTTCTCTAACTCTCACTATAATGTCTCTTTTTCTTTAGTTAGGGCTAGCGTCCCTCTTTCCTTTTTCTCTGAACCCAACAACCCCGTTAGTTAGCCCACCACGCACGACTGACCTCAATACTGACTCCTCTAATAAGGAAATAAACCACTAATGGCAAGCCAAGAAACCTAGGAATACGCCAGCCAGCACAGATATTCTCTTTCTTATAGTAGGGTATGTTAGGGTAAAGTCCGCTTAGCGCCCCGGGAAGGCATACTAAAGCTCATAGGCAAGATGTTAGATCAAGAGCGGAAGCCTTAAGCGCGGGGGCATCTTTGTATATGGGGGGCTCGGCTCGGGTCTATTGTTTGATCTCGTGGGGTCGTGTTCATTCCTGTTATCATTAGTGCAATTCGGATATTAGTATTAGTTAACTGTAGCCCCAGCAGCCCATCACCATCTAAGCAGCCGTCGCCCCATCTTCATAAGTGAATTAATTGCCCCAGATTACCGAAAGAGATAGGAAAGTATAATAATAATAAAATCATATAGGTTTGTTGTAAAAGCAAAGAAAAGTTATGGAAACCCGGGTTTTTTAATAGCTTCGTCAATTTCCTTCATTGCGAGGTGAAGAGTAATTAAAAAATTAAAACTCCTGCCGCATAACGAGAACTCACTGACGCGTAACGTTAGAAGTTACTTGTCTAGTTATTTGGCCCCGGGAAAAAAGGCTGCAAAGGCATTTCCCTTGATAGATCACCTAAAGCAGACTTACTTTTTAAAACTCCTGCCGCGTAACGGGAACTCGCTGACGCGTAACATTAGCAGTTACTTGTCTAGTTACTTGGCCCCGGGTTTTTTGATAGCAAACGAGTTTGCCTTCATTGCCGGGTTCATCGAAATTGTATTTTATCGTTTTGCCGGGATTTTTCATAGCAACAACCCTGTTTTCGCTAATAGACAGAGAAGTCAGTTTACTATATCTATCTTTCTTTTTCTTATTATGATTTTCTTATTTGATTATTATTCTTATGTTATTCTTTTATGATTTTTTCATCGAGTATATTCTTAGGCTTGGCTTGCTTTACTGCCTATCGTTCCACTGCTCCTTACTTGAGACTAGGGCCCGCGCTTCTCATACTTTACCCGGGGCTAGTAATAAAAGGAATAGGTATCATTCCTTCCGTGGGCACACCAATGAATGAGTATAATGAGCAACCAACACACCTAGCTACACGTCTCTTTCGATAAAGTAGTAAATAAAAGAATTCAATTCCAGAGTCAGTCTCCAATGCCTTTGTTTGTATACGGGAGCTAAGGCCCTCCTGGAGCAGTAAATCAAAGAATGGAATTTGCCCTACCCTAAGCGGTACAAAAGTTAAGTGAACCTCTGGGGAACACCTAATGAAACCCCCCGGTAAAAAACGATGCAAGCAAGGGCAATTTCGCTAATAGGGACCGAGATTTCCATCAACTTTTTCATCGGCACTACTACATACAGGTTGAGCTTCTGAACCACCCAGCACAGCACCTCTTGTCTACGTTGTAGCACATGGTAGGCGAGAAGGAGCACTATCTATATACTATGTTCAAAAGGTTGGTTCAAGTATCACTTTACTATACTTTGGTTCGAGTGAAGCCAATTCTGCAATACAAGGATTAGTCTTCTAGTTCTGATTCCACTCTTTTTTCGGGTAATATTAGGCTGCTGTAAAGCTGGGTAGAAAAGGTATATTCAACGGCGCGTAAGCTTATTGGAGTTGCTTTTGTTGAGTTCAGATGCTTACGTGTGCAGAAATGAAGTACTTATTTCTAGGTATAGGCGCTACAGCAAAGTTCCAGAATAGAGTCCAGCCCAGCCAACCCTTGTGCTTATGTGTGCGTTATTAGCTTACTTGCGAGCGGGTGCGTGAGAGATGCGTGCTTATTCCGTTTTTGGTAGCTGCCTATTCAATTCAGTATTGGATAGCGCTCAACAAGTTCAGAGTCCGCAGTGAAGTTACGTTCCTCTATTAGTGGATGTGCATGACATGATACAAGCGAGTTGAGTTCGCCCTCCCTTATTGGAGTTTCACAGGTAAGTGAGTTTTCTTAGAAGCAATGCTCTGTGTCTTAAGTATATCATATATGCTAGGTAGATTATTTTAAATATGCTAGGTAGATTATTTTAAACAAGCATAGTAACAAGGAACGGAAACAAATGGAAAAGCAAGTTTAGTTCCGCTCGCCTGAGTAAGTCAATTCGGTAGCTCTTCACACAAGTCCAACTGTAGTTGCGCTCCAAGTCCAAAAGTACAGTTTTTCCCTAGTAAAGTCGAAAGTAAAGTATCCAGTTTCAAGTACAACTCTTAAAGGCAAAGAAAATGCAGTAAGAGAATCCGCATCCACAGTGCTAGGAAATGCAGTTTATGTTTGATTGGAATCTGTGTCAGCAGAGCGCGGGTCTGTTTGTGTATGCGAGTTAAGGCTATAGGAAAGTAAGCGAGACAGAAATAAATTAAGGGTCTCTAGCTTGCATCACCGATAAGTACTCGAAAGACGGGAACAAGCAGTTCCCTATCACTTGGTTTTACCTTTGTTGGCGTGTATAGAAGAGAGGTGTTTCTTCCACTAATGCTGTTCGAGTTTTGTCAATAGGATTTTAAGCTGCGCAATGAAAGTCTCTGGGAACAGGCAAATAAGATAAGGGTTTCTAGTATGGAGAATAATAAGAAACTGGGCCTTAAGTTGAAGTTCCATATTTCGAATTCCATTCATGAGTTGCTTGTTCAGGCGTGAAAGCTTTATTTGCCCTTACTTACTTCTTATAAAATATTAGAAGAATCAGTAGAGTCGACAAAATCATATCCAAATTCACAGGATCATAAGCATAAGTTGGATCATCACCAATTACTATTACTGGCTTTGAACGGTAGCGCGGCATTATCGGTAAAGGTAGCTCAGTGGAATCTATTTCTGTTCCACTTGTTATCTAAGATAAAGAATAAGCTGTGCGCAAGTTAGCATCAGAAGCAAGGGCGAGTAGAAAGGAAGTAAGCTAAGCGGTTCATAAAGTCGAAAGGAAGTTGAATCGTATCAATTGTTTGCTTTTGTTGTCGTATCAAGACAATCAGAAGAATGCGCTTAGCCCCGCGGAAGAAAAACAGAATAATGCTTTGCTTAGCCCACTACGCGATAAAGAACTAGTTTGTATAGCCTCCACCTCCACCTACCCACGGAGCTATTAAGGGAATCATAAAGTATGGGCTTTTAAGCTCCCGTTAGCGAGTTCTTCCCTTGAAAGTGGAATCTCTGTGAGTTCCAGTTGAGTCTAGCAATTGCATCAACCCTTTCTGTGGAATATTGTTGCCTGAACTATATACTTTTAGAACAGAAACCAACCATACATGATAGATGCTTTACTTGTTCACCGCAACACCTGATGAACTTATTGATTTATTAAGTTAGCGAGTTCCCCTTGAAGAATTTCTTGAAACGTTACTTTCGACAATTTATTCTCTTGCTTGGGGCACTAACAGGAGCTTCAAAGTTGATAATGTATTCTTCTCCTATATTCGACTAAACTTCCACCTTCAACAAAAGATTCAACAGAAACAGAAACGCTAGCACCTGACTGACCCATCCTCGAAATGCGGACCTAAACTTGAAGTTCATAGTGAACAATAGAACTGTGGAATATCATTTCTAACTCAGATTACCTAGTTCTAGACTCAATGTGCTTATTAGTGCTACGATTCCTCTCCTCTTACAACACTCGCCCTACAGAGCTCCCCTACTATAATAGCCTAAGAGAACCGCAAAGAAACTATTCGCCAATAACCTCTGATATCGGAGACAAAACACTCACTTATTCTGATCGAGTCGACTACGCTAGAGCGGAATACTTTTATCTACTGCTTCAGATCTTTCAACTGCTGCTTGACCTTACAAGGTCCTTAAACCGATTAACTACTTCATATAATCCAGCTTATTATTATTTTGATACTCTTATTCTCTAATTAAATAGTTTCCATATACACCTGTTATTCTTCTTCTTACTTTAAGCTTGCGGGCTTCTTTTCTGGGAAACTCGCTAATGCTTATTGGTTTTCGGGGCGCTAAGGCGGGGCCGGCAGAGTGATTCAAGTTGGATTCGGGGGGTGTCTAGCTAAATTATGAAAGTCGGGTTCGAGTCTACTCTACTCAATAAGATGCTGTGGAAGCAGTTCGATCGAGTGTTTCATCTAATCTGTGGAATCGAATGTCTCAGTTTAAATTGAAAGATAAGAATGTTCCAGGGCATTATAGATTAGGGTAACTAACAAACCCAGTAGCGCTTCAGACTCGATTGCTTTATACCCTACCGTGTTTAGCCAACACCTTACTTTCGAACAGAAAAAACATTTACGGATCCCCCCCGTATCTTGAAACTAAAACTCGTGTTAGGGCATTAAAGTGAAAGCCGGATCCTTTTTCTGAACTTACTTAAAGTACAAGTGTGGGTCGGGGAAGAAAATCAGGTCGTGGAATAATCTCTTATGGGGTCTTTATCAATAAGTTATTAGCCGAAAGAGTTGTTTCATGGAGTTATTGACTTGTGTAGAGTCCATCTTTCAGTTGAAGTGTTGTCGACTACAGAATAAGCAGCTACGTTAGAGCGCCCCGAGAGTGATCCTTACCCTTAGCACAAGGGCGACTACAAATGAGATCATTGGCGATATTAGCAAGAGAGCTGACGTTGAAGCGGTAAGACAATAAATAAGTTTTAATCCTATACAGACAGATAGGAGAATGCCCAAGATAGAGAAATCGAAGCCGAATGCACAGATGAAGCAGCAGAATGGACTGTGAGAAAGTAAGTAACAGCAACAACCGCAAGTAAAAAGTATAGTATAGAAATAGATAATAGTAAGAGATAGATTCAGCAATGACATTTTGAACTGAAAGTATTGTTCGGGAATAAAAAAGTACTGGCTTTCTTTGATGCCATAAGTACTGAGGTCAGCAAAAGGGAAGCCTACAAGTTGGAAGTAAAGGTGAATAAGGATTATCAAATGAGGATAAGAAGCTGTGCCAAGGTCAGCTGCAATAGACCAGTCTCCTTATGCTCGAGGTGAAGTAGAAAGAAAGTGGAGTGAAAATAAGAGCCGAAGAAAGAACAAACAAGAGTAGGTCGAATATAATATAAGATAGTCTATTGGAAACGAGATCAGATGCAGTAACCCTTCCTTGCCCTTTTGTTATATCGAATTTATTTGTAATTATAGAATAGGTGTCAAAGTATTCCAAATCTGCTACAATAGAAGAAATAGGATCAGGCCCAGACTCAGTTTCAAGAAAAGAAGATGGAATTGATTCATCAGCAACCACAGTATATGGATCTGGATCTTGACTAAGTTCTATACCAGGTGCTCTAGAAATTGTGAATGGAATGAAAAAGGAAAGGTGAGCTACTTACGCGCAGAATTCCGAATAATCTCTCTAATGCGCATATCTAATAGGAATACCTTTGACTTTCCACACCCACCATCTTAGCAGCCAGCTGTTAGCAAAAGAGTGGTAATATATAATTCCGGAAAGGAAAGTTATGATAAAATAATAATGAAATAAGAATTCCGGTTTGTATAAGTTAATAGAATGTAGGAAAGTAAAAAATCATATCATGTAGAAAAGTCTAAAATCATATAATATAGGATTGTTGGAAAAGAGTGTAGCGCCGTAGTCCTTTCTTTCTACCGAAGTCATTCCCGAATGCCCACTCGGGGAACAAACTAAAGATTGAAATCCCCGGCTAACGAGACTTACACTCGACACCTGGAATCAACTAACAACTTCGAACTGCTCTAGTGATAACAAGAATAAAGCAGCGACTTCTGATTCTTTAGCAACTGACTTTGGCTCTTACTTGTGCTTTTCATTATTTAAGAGACTTAGGTAGCATCGGCATTGGTAGCAATAAGTAGAACTAAGGCTTCAAGGCAACCATCAGAGTGGGCAAAGAACTGCTAGTGGATTAAAGACTAAAAGACAGGGCAGTGAGCTTGTTAGGTGTGGGCACTGGTTTCTTCTGATGTACAGCATAGTTGAAGCACGAAACCCAGGAGCATAAGAAAAAGAGTGAAGAGGGGAAGGCCAAGAGATAGTATAGTCGTTAGGTTCGTTAGGGGCGTGGGGAGCGTGGACAGAATTGTGCTAAACTTATCAGTAACAGCATGGAGCTAGGGAAGGGAGCAGATGTAGCTAGGTAAGTGAGGAGCGCGGATCGAAAGAAGACAGAGTTAATCCTATGCGGACAAGAATCCGCACTCAAGGATGAAAGGTGGGTAGGGCAGGTTAGGAGAGGTGTTTTACTTTATTTGATGGATTTTTCACTGAATTTGATTGTTTCAACATTATCTTATATTCTCTTCTACGATATGATATAGTATTTTCACTCGATATACTGAATGAAGGAAGAAAGAGGAAGAGCTACCCTACTTACTGACTGACTCTGAGCTACCCTATACTATAGGACTCCGGGTGTACTACTTACTCTGGTGATACATTAATCAATTATTCGATTACTGATATTACTTTGCTTTGGAACCTCTATTATTTCGATTCGAGTAGAGCAGGTTTCGGTGTCAGTTAGGGAAGGCCTATTTCAGTGTTTTAGGTCTAGAAGCAGTAGTTTTGTTCTTGTCTTAGATGACGAACTATAGGACTAATGGAGTAGCTATAGTCATTAATGGTAAGAGGATAGCTTATCCGGATACAATAGAAATACTTTTATTAGTAAGCAACAGAGTCAACCAGTCAAGTAACAGAACCAAGCCGAGCCTCGAGGAAGTAGTTAATCGCGGGCGAATCTCTTTATGCTCTTGTTGAATCTGTGGGATCGAGTGTTGAATCTGTTGAATCAGGTGTTTCCGCCTAGACCTAGTCTAACTTGAGAGTCATAATCAATGGAAGGGTCTGCCCCTATCTATAAGTAATAGTATCCCGCTCGTTCTTATACTTGCTTCTTCCGATTATAAATACTAATAAAACCAGTGCAGTGCCGCCGAGACCTTAGCTCTAAGACAGGGAATCCAAACACACAACTTAAAGCTTTCTCTACTCATCCGAAAACCAGCTTTACTGTCTATGATCCTGACTTTCAAGCTCAATCTACTATGATCGATTGCTAGCCTGCTCTGCCTGCCTATCAGTGTAATACTCCTTACTCAAGCCAATACTTAAATGGCTCATCTAACATCTGGCCTCGAGCCCTGCTTGTTAGGCTTGTTAGGTTGAGTCTCACACTCTTCACCGAAAGTCCTGTTTGTTAGTTTGGGTATGCCTACCTCTCCATCTTTCTTACGTTACTTGAGCCAACACCTGTACTTTCAAGAAATAGGCGGTATAGGTAAGTGATAAACATAGTTTTATTATTCGAGTTGTTCTCTTGCTTTGCTTTTGTTGGTTTTTTCTGTATTTACTAACTTGCGGTAGTTCGCCCCTTTGCTCCTATTAGTAGGGTCATTCTCATACTATATGGTAAAACACATGATACTATAATGATTAAGGAATACTTTATAATGATTAAGGAATACTTTATTTATTTCTACCATCAAACCAAGACCTAAAACACAGACAAGAAAGTCAGAATAGAAGCAGGCCGAGCAACTAGCCAAGTAACTCCTGCTATTATATGAGCAAGTCCTATTTTAGGGGGTCGATAATACCTCTGATGGGTAACGTCATAGATTTTGATTGACGGCTCTTGCAAACAGGTTGAGGTTGACTGCATTAGCTGTGGACTGTTTTCGCTTTAGTTTAGAATTGAGTATGTAGTAGCTATGCTCAACTCCTCCCGCATAACTAGAAGGTAAATCACTATAAGATAAATAAAAGAAATAACACTTTCTTTAGGTCCCTATTGCTAAATAGTATATGTAGGTGCTTGTTGAGAGCTACCCTATTCTAGAATCTAGTAAAAGCACTGCTTGCTTCCTTTTTGTTAGAATCGGAGGAGAGCTACCCTATTCTATAATTTAGTTGAAGCAATGTTTCCTTGTTGTTAGACTTTGAGGCACAGTGTCATTGTGCGGTGAAGTCTCCTGTGAGCTCGCCCTACTTACGCTTTGCCAAGATAATGATATAGTAATATATGGAAGACGAAATAGGAATATATGGAAGAAGAAAAGAACTAGAAGAAGAGAAGAACCAGTGCAAGTGTTGTCAAGACAAGAATGAAGAAAAGAACTTGAAGGAAGCGGTTTAGTCTAAAACAGAAGAAGCAATGGCAGTTGAGTCGACAAAAGAATATGGATCGGATCGGGATAAAGATATAAAGAAGGAAAGTCGAAAGGGAGATAGTACGGGCCCGAGTAAGCAAAAGAAAGAGGCCAGGCGAGAGAGCAACTTAATTTGAGGATGTAGGTACATAGAAACTGTCTTATAGGGGCATGATACAATACAGGGGAAAGCGGGCTTTGACCCAACTACCAACTTCACTTTCGGTAGTGGGTCCTAGTATGGGAACTACCTTATCTTCCTGCCATTCCATGTAATTTAGTGTCGTTTTTTCATCTTATGTGTTTATTAGTGCATCTAGTATAATCAGAATAGGAATTAGGTTGCGGTGGCAAACGCAGAAGTTCAATACCGTAAATCGGAATTTCACTCAACGAACCGAGCCCTTACTCACCTACTACTGCCCGGGCTAGCTGTCAGCCTGAACTTTCGCGCTCACGCTCATCGCTCAGGGAAGAAAACTAAAAGCGGGGAATCAAACGACTGTCTATTAGTCTGTCTACTGGGGGTCTTCTTCTAGTATTACTTTCCTCTTTCGCTACTGCACCTGAAGCTGCCTACCTTAACTCTTATTCTTACTATCTCCGGCGGGGTCTGGGAACTTTAACGCGCACAACACACACGGAGTCTTGCCTTACTACCCGCACTGCTTACTTAAAAGCTTTATTTCCTGTTCTATTAATCTACCTCTCCGGACTTTCTTGCTTATTTTGGGACTTAGGCTCATGATGTCACATCCGCAGTTGTCTCACCAAGCAAAGGGAACTAGAGACTTTAAGGCAGTAGTTGGCCGTATTCTATCATGTGCGGGCTATCAATAAGGAGTTGAACCCAATAAGTAAAAGAATTACACTAAGACGCCTTAACTCAACTACCAAGTAGTAAATACAGAATGCAACCGGAAAAGCGGAGAGTTGCACTCAGAATCGTAGACTAGTAGGCTTGCTTGCTAAGAAGGAGGATACCCCGGCCACTAGAAAGTAAGAACTCAGCTCGAACCGAACGGCGGAATCAAACTTATGGCATCACCACCAGGAACGGGATTCAACCAGTACTAATAAGAATGCAATTGCAACCACAGGATCAAAAGAAGCAACAGCGGACCAAGACAAGAGAGCAGCTAAGAAGCGCCCGGCTTATCTTAGGCTTCGCCTAGTAGTCAAAAGGCTGCTATGTCAGCAAAGTAAGGCTGCTAAGTAACACAGCGCTAGGGCAGTAAGGTAAGCCCTAAAGCAAGTAAGCACAGGTTAAAATTAGCACAAGTAAGTCTTTGTTGGCATACAATGTAGCCTTAGAAGCCTCCCTACACGAACGACGGTTTCCATTATTTTGGCGCTAGTAGTAAGACCAATGGGCCGGCAAGGTGGAATCAAAGCAAGGCAGGACAGGCTAACAGCAAAGAGGTACACAGGCTTAAGGCATGGAGTTGAAGAGCAAAGGAAAGAGCTCCTTAGCGTAACTCTTTCTAGAGACACTACATTCCATGAATTATGATTTTGCTGTAAAGAATAATCATAATAAGAAAATAGAATAGAAGAATACTATATAAGAATAACATAATTAAATAAGAATTCCGGAAAGTATAATAATAATAAAATAATAACATAAGAAAATATATATAATTACGGTTTGAAAGACTACTTAATAATAAAAGTATAAAATAATGGAATTCCTGTTTGTATAATAATGAAATTGTAATGTAGGTTTGGTTAACTGGTCGAGAGGTATGGGCAAGAGTGTTGAAGTATAGTTTGCGGAGGAAGAGTTTTAAGATGACTACATAAGATTCAAAGTAAGGGGGCAAGTAAGCGGAAAGTGTAGGCTAAAGTAGGATCATCATCAACAGTAGAGTATCAGTATTGTTCTGGGGCAGAAGAGGCTAATAGGCTAAGGCCGAAGGATACGGCTAGTAGTTAAGTAGGCTTCGAAAATGGATATAGTGCCCAGGTGTTCCTTCTTGCTTGTACAAAGAAAAGAAATAATCAGAATAGGAATAGGTACTCCAACTCTGCGATTAATAATATGTAACTAACCAATCACAGTAGTAAATACAAAATGAAATAAACTCTTCTTAAGTTAAGTCAATACCGGATTGCAGTTGAGAACTAAGATTCGGCTTCGGCAACTGATCTTTCAACAGCATATAATTGAATTCCGCTTCAGATCTTGTCGATGAAACTCGGTATTCAGTAAGAACCAACAGGAGGATACTCGTCGCCAACACCTTTTACGAGACTTTGCCCCTTCTGCTTACTTTTGCACAACTTACTTACCCTGCTGCCGAAACTGGACTTGAAGTGATGAATTGAATTGAGTGCTCTCTTGCACCACTAATATATGAATAGAATCCAACTACATCCCTGAATCATTGAACTGACCCTTATGTACGCGCAGCAAAGAATGCATTTGATCCATCACCTGTACTCTTACTTTCACCTGGTACTATGTCTGATCGTGGGATCTTGCTTCTAATCCCCGCTTATGGAACTCTACATTCATCTTTCCTTCCTGCCTACCACTTATTACTTTAACCTATTTCCTTTTTTTTAATAATTACTTGATGTATACTATATTGTTGCATTTGCATCCTTTACTTGCGCATTAGGAGCTTGTCAAGTATCCAATGGTAAGGTAGAAATCGAAACCCCGGGTGACCTGGTGAGGCACTTAGCGCGAGATCTAGTGACCGGTCTACATAAGGCACTTAGCGCGAGATCCACTAGACATAGCTACCGTTCCGTTGACTTTACGCCTACTTCCCGACCCGCTCAGCCCGAAACAAGGACTTGTTAAATGCAAAATAGTAAACACGGCTATTTCATCCATCGATTCGGCTTCTTCCCCTCTATTATTTATTCGGGAGTCGACTTCCCTCATTGGAATGCCCTTGCTTCTTGTTAAGTTGGGACCTTAGTAATTATCAGTCTTGTCAGTTAGCTTACTAGTGAATTCCTAGTTATGAGTGGTATCCGTAGTGTACTTCCCAGCTATGAGTTGTAGCCTTGTGTTAGGCGGTGTTTATTTCTATATTATTCTAAGATAAAGTATTAGAGGCGCTGGTTCTAGTTTGAAGCCAGTAAAGTAAGAAGAAAAGAAAGCAAAGACGAGTTCCCAGCGCTTATAGGTCGTATTTACAGGAAGAGAGGTAAGGTAGTAAACTTAGTCCTCAAGTGACCTCTGTCTTATTCTTTCATTTTTGTCACCGTCTTTTCGTAGCATAGCATCCATCGTTCTATGTCCTTGGGCAACCACTCGTTCTGTAAGCGACTATTCAATCAGCCATCGCGGGGCGAGCAACAGACTTTCTTTACCTGGAAACAAAGAAAGAGGGATGTTATTCTACTTCACACTGGCACGAGAGCTATCAAGAGATGAGAAAACATAAATAGTTTTGGGACTGGGTTTCACCCTGAAAGAGCTCTGCCTTGCTTAAAACTCACTGGTGGCCCAAGCCCCGCCCTGTCTTTCCTGAATCTCAATCTTGTTTGTTCGCTTTCTGATTCTCTTTTTCTAGTCTAGGGTTTGTTTTAGTTATTTTGCAACCACTTTAAAGATAAGAATAGAACTCAGTAAACCAAGCCAGTACTCCTTAGGTTCCATCTCTATGCTAGCGCCCTGGATACACTTTACTAATAGATAAATAATGAAACTAATGCCTTAAAAACCCTATTATGTTGGTTCAAAGGCAAAGTAATAGATATTGTGTTACAATGATAAAAGAAAGATATGAAATGAGAATGATAAAATGCATATCCATGTTACAATGACAAAAGAAAGATTAAATTAATTACTTTCGGGGGTGTCCATTCCTGTAGTTGAAATTACTGTTTTACTGAAGTAAGTGAATGAATTTAGTTCCTCATTGAGTAGTTGAGTATATAAGACTAAGCCGGGTGTATAAGACGGGTAATCATCAATCTATATTAATTTCTGAACTTCATGTCGACTCCTCGATCATAAGAGAGTATGATTAAAGTGGCGAGTCGAAAGTCCTGTTTTCATCGGTGTTAGGGAGCTTTGCCCAAAAAGAAATAAAAAGATCAGGATCATAGGCAAGCGAAGCTACAAGTCCTGTTTTCATTGATGAATTTAATGTTGAATGTCTTTTCTCTACTGCCCTAGGTGGTGTTGTAGAAAGGTAAGTCAGCTGAAGAATATCCTGTGAACCTTAAGAATGGAATTGCAGCCAATTAATAAAGAATGAATGCTCATCCGCCTTCAGCACAAGAAAGGTAGCAATTGATGAAGTAGCAGTTTTTCCATTGAGATAGATGAAAAAAAGAGTATTCCTACCTTAGATACTCGGCGCAAGAAAAAAGTGTGTGTATTAGCGAGTGGAGTTTGGACGTTAGCTTTAGAGGAAAAAGGGTCTTATCTGACTTATGAGGAAATGCACTATAGGAGCTTTTAGGTGGCAACATAAGGTCACTCTCTCTCTCTTTGTTTCCCCCCGGACTTGGTAATAATTCATCAAACACTGGGACTTGGTAATAATTCATAGAAAACATAAGAAGCCTTATCGAGCCTTTACCGAGTTAGTTGTGGTCCAAAGAATAGAGTTGTCGTGGAATCTCAAAAACATCACTTGTATAAAATTCACTCTAAATAACCTATTACTTTGCCTACTAATATAAACAGAACTTACTAGTGCTAAAAGAAAAAGTGGGAAATACAGAAAAAAACGAAACAAACCAGAAGAATGAAAGTCGAGAGGTACAATAGAGGTAACTAATCCACCTCACCTGGTGCTCCTTTCACCTTTCATTTCCACTATTACTATCAGGCACTACCACTATCGCTATCACTTATCACTTATCAGCCCTTTCTGGTCGACCACTACTCGATTCGGGAAAGCTATAAGTCCTTTAAACTGCGCTCGGTTTTGCCCTTCCTCTGATTGCTTTTGTAGTAGTTGCGGTTGTTCGTAGACATTTTATGCCTAACTGCAGAATTGATTCCCTTGCCTAACCTACCGCTGGTTGAATGGAATTTAATTATCTATCTCGCATCTCAGCATTTCTCTCTCTTGGATTTGAATTTATCTCTCTTGCCTTAATTTCTCTCTCGAGCATAGAATATCTTAAGACAACCAACCCTTTTATAATGGATACTTGAACAATTGGCCAACAGAGATTTCTGAACCAACACAATCATAACCAAAGGATGCTACACTTTTCCCAGCGCCATTGCTTGTTGAATCAGCGGTAGAAGGCAGATCAAATAAGAAAGATTATTTCGACCGCTACGCGCTTAAGAAAAGAAGAAAGATAAAGTAGGTCAGCTGCAGTGAGAGGAGAGGTGGCCTCTCTAACTTTATTGATTGCCCTCACTTCTGATGGGCTTTTGAAGAGCACGGCAAAGTTGAGTCTGTTTCTGTGATAGTGGAATCCTAGTCGACTCTAGAAGAGCTTGGTGCTTAGCTTGCTCCTGCGCTAAACGAAATCCAAGAAAATACCATTTGATTCGATGCAAGGTATATCAAAGTGGAGCATCTTTCCGTTCGGGTTGAAAGTGAAGTTGTCATATATCATCGTATAGAAAGAAAGGGAAGAATGCTTAGGTGCAAATCAGAGTATAAAGAATTAAGAATGCTTTGGCGCAAGTGAAAGTACAGGTGTTGATGAAAGTAAGAGTAAGCTTAAATCTAAAAGAGATGATCCGGAGCTTATGTATAAGATGAAAGAGTCGAACAGAGATAGAGATTACCAACAACGCAATCACCTTTCCTTTCTCGTCGCCAACATCTGTTAGCGCTGAATTCGATTGAACTTACGCTACTGAGGATGGGCCGGATCAGTTATTCTGTTGATTTTATTTATGACTTAGAGAAATGTAACTCAATGAGGCTCCTGTACCTATGGCAACAGGATTGAAATAGAAGGATCAAATGCTACACAACAACACAATAATCAATAGCTTTTGTGCACCAACGACCGAACGCAGGAATAATTCCCGAGCCGAGGTACATTGATGCCTGGTCGAGGTACGCCCGAGAAGCGGAATTGATGTTTACTTTTAGAATAATGATGTTGACGTTGACCGGCGCTGAGCTACTTGAAGCTACTCTCTATGAATGAGCTCGAAGCTACTCTCTAATGAACGCCCTATGAATGTGCGATGACCCACTAAGCTACTCTCTATGAATAAGCGATGCAACTCTCGATGAGTGTGCGATGGCCCTGCTATGCATAAGCGATGTCGTCCCCACCGTAGTGACTGTGTGTTGTGCCGTACGATACTAGGGTTTCAATCAAATCAACAGGTGTCTCTTACGTAGCTCTGGAAACAATTATGATGTTACAATTGCAATCATCTAGCACCGACACAAGATTACAGGATGAACGTCACTATTACCTGTAGTTCGGAACTATTACAAGCATCATTCTTTTACTAACCTATGAGCCCCATTTAGTTGAGTCCGATCCGATCCCTCTACTAGTGGCTACTCTACCGCGTAACACGAGAAGACATAGGAAGTAATAACCAAGTTCCTCATATATGTATTGGATCCTTTACTATCTTTTGAACAAATACAATCCCCCCTTCCCCCCTCTACTGTACTGGAATATAATATGCTTCATAATCTCGATAACCTGTAATGGGAAATGTGAGATCGAACCTCGAAACCCTGGAAGAGAGCCTGTCTGTTACTAGAAAATAAACAAAAACACATGCCCTAGAGCTACCATGCAACCAAATACTCCTCAAGTAGCACTACTACTTCACAAACATAGATAAGATAAAAGATGGATAAAGTAGAAAAGCAAGCAATAGAAGCTTTTGAACCTAAGAAAACACTAAGCAATATTATATAAATGAACGTTAAAATAAAAGAAAGATTATATTAAATGAATGTTTGAACAAGATAAGTAGTTATCTGAAGATTATATTAAATGTTTGACCCGTACAACTACTACTACAAATAATATTAGACCCAAATCCGGGTACTTTAATTATTACTTAAGAACTTGTCTTTTGCCTGCCTACCTATAATGACTTTACTACCATCGATTCCTAACATCCTGTTTTTGTCTTACCTTACTGGCACCCTGCTCCCCAAGCTCCACCCGAAAGAGTTACGCTAAAAAGAGTGGGAAAAGCTAGCCTGTTCGAAGCTAGCCTAAGTCTGCTTTAGCGCCACGAAAGAGTAGAGCTAAGCTAGCCGCGCAACTAGAAAAAGTTAAGCTAAGCTAAAAGAGTTACGCTAAAAAGATCATCCGAAACATACTGACTTTTTATGGAAACCCGGCAAAAAAGGTAGCGACTCTGTTTTCCTTGATAGATCACCCAAAAGTAATTAATTTTTTACAAAACCCCGTGTTTTTTCATAGCAAAGGCATTTCCCTTGATAGCAAGGTAAAAAATATCTGTCTTTTTGCGTTTCCCCGGGAAAAAACACTGCCGCTCCACGTTAGTAGTGTCTCTAAGCTTGGCCCGCGCAACGCTGTTGCTTGGCCCGCGACACAGAAGAGTGAAGCTAAGCTAGCCGCGCAACTAGAAAAAGTGAAGCGGCGCTAGCCGCGCAACTAGAAAAAGTGAAGCTAAGCTAGCCGCGCAACTACTCCGCGACACGTTAGTAGTGTCTTGGAAAAGAGTGGAGCGGCCCTAGCCGCGCAACGTTAGCAGTTGCTTGGCTGGCCCGCGACACATTAGTAGTGTCTTGGAAAAGAGTGGAGCGGCCCTAGCCGCGCAACGTTAGCAGTTGCTTGGCTGGCCCGCGACACATTAGCAGTGTCTTGGCGCTTGGCGTTGCTTGGCCGTGTCTCTTAGCTTGGCCGGCGCTGAACAAACCTACATTATTATTCTTATGAAATTGCCATATATATTTGGTGGCCCCCTTTCCTTCGTTTAATATAGACTAGTAACTGATACACAGGAGCATCTCCATCTCGAGAAAAGTTTGCCATAGCAAGAGCCCAACCCTTCTCTTTGTCAGCTCGATCTACTCTTGTTACTGTAGAGGATATAGAAGCGGGAGTACTGATTGTTTGATAGAATAGGGAGGCTCCTTACAAGCTTTCAGTGCCCAGGGGAAAGGAATGGCAGTTCAATCTACTGGTCAGTCTTATCGGGTGTTTCAGTAGTGGCTAGTGAGGCTAGCTTATGTGGTTAAGTCAACTGCTGCTTTGATTCCGGTACTACTGAGTGAAATTCCGGCTTCCTACCGTGCGGGGCCCTAGATTCTATTTCCATGATTTTGTTTACTTTACTTGGCTACATCTTGTTCACACGCACAACACTACAAACATTCTTTGACTAATTAGTGCATTTCTTAGCCCATAGTAGCCCAGGTATTCTGACTTGAGGATAACTTAGCCGCCTTACCTTATTGATCTACGCACCTGCCCACTCCATTATTAGAAGAAATAGTGTAGATTCTGTGACTCGGTCCTTTAATTCCAACTTTCCACGGTCATTCCTATGCCAATTCATTCAATTCACAAAAGGACTCCAAACTAAAACTCATCGCCCTGCTACTCCTTGCTAGTCTGCCTCCTCCTTCTATTTAACTAACCCTTGTGTTGCGCTACCAATACTGTTCCTTAGATAAAGGAATGTCATAGGTACGATCCAGTGCATCTATACTAAAAAGATGACAATAATATGGGAAAGAGAATAGGTATGACGTAGCACACCGTATAATAGGAGTAAGCACCAACCAGTAGTAGACTAATAGGAGTAAGCATCAGGATGAAACTTATGAGTAGTGGGGACAAGTCGAACAGGAACGAAACACATAAGTAACAGCCGTATATTAATAGAAGTTTTCTCTCTCGGGGCGCCGCGCCGTATCAGACGTATATCGTGAATACAGGACATGGTTAGTAGAACTTCCAAACTCCATAGCGGAAGCTCCATAGCCATAGTGGAAGAATAAGGGCATAGTACACAGTCCAGCGCTCTCAACACTAGTAAAATACAGAAAGAAGTAAGATATGATCCAGTGCATACGGGAAGATAACCAAAAGACAGAGTGTTTTCTTTCTTTTCTGCTTTTTTTACCTGTGTTAAGTTAGAAAACTAGTGTAGCGGCAGCCCCTTAACGAGCTAGAATATTACTTTCCTGCCTACAACCTTGGGAAGCAAACAAGCTTACTACAATAAAGTATATAATAATAAAAGTATACAATAATAAAGTATATAATAATAAAAGTATATAATAATAATAATATAATATAATATAATAATACAATAATAAAGTAGAATGCAAAGAATGAATTTCACTATCGCTAGGTGGAATGGAACCGCCACGCCAATACCAGTAAGAGTAGAACAAGAGCACAGGGATTCCATTATTACTTTACTAACTATTGATTTTTATTGTTGTCAAACCCGCTACACTCTTTCTAGTTACTTATATTCTAATAGTAGCCGTAGCTGTATTCTCATAAGCACCAGTTTTATTCTAGGGCCTGTATACGCTCTATATCATGATAAATGGTAAGGTAACATCGATAGCGGCAAATCAGACTAATAGACAGAGGAAGGACATACTTGTATGTAGTTAGGGATGTAAGGCAGGATAGCACTCGATCCTAGTAGTTTGAAAGCGAGGAGGGGTTATTGGCAGTTGGACCATAATCAAGGTATACCTTTTTGTCCCGCAGTAGTAGATGAAAAGTAAGGCGCAGTTAGGCCAGTGGTGTTTGTTGGATCATCAGCCGAAGATGGATTAGAAGAGGAATCTGAAGCGGGAGCTGTTGAAACAGAATAAGCAGGAGAAGTTCCTGAGTCGAAGTCTAAGCAAGCGGGTTATGCAAGTATAATTCCTTTTCTAGTAGACGAACACAGGACTTGGCAGGCGAAAACAGGACTTGGCAGGCGAAAACAGGACTTGGCAGGTTAAATTCCACTATGACTCCTCGAGCATCTGGTATATAAGATAAGGTAGTAAACACGCCCCTTCTCTTTTGCGGTGGTCGGTAGGTACTTATTAAACTCTTCATGCAAATGGAAACTAAGAGGCAAGCAGACAGATAAGCAGACAAATAAGAATTCCACTCGATGAAAACAGGAAGAGCCGGATAAGGTATTGAATGAAACTCCTTTCTCGATGAAAACAGGAAGAGCCGGATAAGGTATTTCATGAAACTCCTTTCTCGCAGTCATAGCCTTATTACTCGACTAATGAGCTGGATCCTCTGATACACCGGGGCATTCTTACACTACTGAGGTAAGTTCCCATCCTCGTATTTCATTATGACTTTGTATTTGGATTCCTTACCTGGTGGTAACTTCTGACTTCTTAGCTTTCGTTCTTATTTGCCACATCGACACCTATTATACATTGATGAATGCAAGGTCTAGTTTGGGCCTGGGCCCGGGGAGATCAGGTTTAAGAGTAAAAGAAGGGATTCATAGAATGAAGAAAAGGTAGCTGAGTCATATAGAATCAAGGACAGGTCATTAAGACGGTGCTGCAGGCTGACTAGAAGCAAGGCAGGGCAGACTAAGGGCCCATATTAAGAGTCTTTACGAACTATTAATGAGTCCGTCCTAATTAAATTGGTAGAGTTAAGATAAGAAAGAGCACTAGGTATGTTCTTGTTACCCGCCTAGGTCTTATAGGATTAAGGTCACTAACCCATCTTCTTCTCTCCCGCGCCAAACCTAGTACAACTAAACAGTACGAATTCAACTAGTATACGGAAAAAGTAACAATTATTGTATAGGGAACCCAGGAAGAATGCTACTTTCGTACTAAAACAGGACTCTTTACTAAGTCGTACGGACTCGTATTGAACTCCTACCGCCATTAAATAAGGACTTGCCTCATGTATAACTAAACCAATAGTGGCTTCTGTAGTAGTCGCTTAGTTAATCTAAAGGTACGTCATCAATCAGCGGATCAAGATGCATACACCCGCGTTGGAGACACCAGAATGTACCAATTTGCTCTTATCTTAGTTGGTGCCCGACCTCGACTCGATTTTAAGTTGAGCTTACCTCTGATCTGAGCTTTTGCACAGACACAGAATTCACTGGCACTGCTTCTGAGCCAGCCCCCCTCTGGAAACTGTTTATACAGCAGACTGTATCACTCCACTATAATTGAGAGCAGAAAGAAACTTGACTAGCCCAGCTTTAGATCCCGACTTACTCACCGGATTGGGGCTTTCCAAGCGCAATAACGACACACCGCGCTTCAAATAAAGTGATAGGATTCTTCCCCAAGAGCAAGCAGAACTAACTCGGATTTCCAACCTCTGATCTTAGGGCCCGATCTCCGCTCCTTAGTACAAGTGATGTTTTTGGGATTCAACTGGGGATTAAACTCGGCACTGATCATGTAAAGAAGTAACACCCTCCTCTAATCCTGTTCCGGACCACAACAAGCTTATATATAATAGAAAGCCCATAATATAAGAGAAAAGCAGTTTCATTTGTAGCCCAGAGCGAGCCGAGCATAGGTCGACAACACTTGAAACCGTCGTTATCCACTGTTCTTTCGAGCTCCCCTCCTCTACTGATTCATATTATCGAGCACATGGCATAGAAACTAGTGAATAAGTACCCTTATAAGATGCAAAGAAAGTATCTCGGGCAAACTGATTCGATTCCACCTGTTAGCGCACTTAGTCTTACCATAACATCGGTTCAGGCAAAACACCCTGAGTTCGCGAGGCTATAAAACCCATTTTGATCATCGGACAAGTAACGACGCGACGGGGTGGGGTGATTCAAACAACTTTATGAAGCTTTTACTTGAGCCCTTTCTTTTGTCCATGCAAAGTAGGAAGCCCCGGAAATGCTTCTAAAATGAAAATGTGGGTCTAGGTTTCTGTTTTTCGTAGCATCAGAACCTCACTAAGGAGCTCTGGGCGCTGTCAGTCTGCGACACTTCCTCTGGATTTGATAGGCTGGCTTCCCTCGTTGGCCCCGGCCTACAGCCCTACACAATACCGACATCAGCCGTCTCAAAGCCTGCAATCAACGATTAGTTTGAGTGAAAAGGCAAAGTCAACATCTTTCTTTACCGAAATAACCTGTTCGAAAAGAGCTTACCCCAACTCCAATTCTGCCTTTGTTTGTTTGGCAGGGAGCTAGGACAGACTAATTCATCGGCCGCTTCTTCAGTCTTATCTTGCTGATATGAAAAGAAAGGGGATACTATATATATATAGTGGTGTATCTGGTGAATTCTATAATCGATTTCGTCTATTAACTTCTATAGCTCCAATAAGATTTCAAGAACTGTACCCGCAATGTTCAGGCATTGAAGTCATAGCATCTGCTGCAATGCAACTGTTAATGATGTACGTTTACACTATTTTGTTTTAGTCTGGTGAGTTTACTATAGGTTATGTCATGAAAATAGCTATAGAAAGAAGGGGTTTGTTTTCCTATACTATACAATTGGCAATTTCTTTAAATACAATTGAATTGGTGATGCAATTTCTTTAAATGATGATTGCGGTAATGCTTTCCTAACACGGGTGTGTAAAGCAGGCAAAACCTGATCTGATTCGCAAACAAGCCCTTCGAAGTGTTTGGAGGGGGTGGAGGGTAATTATGAAACCAAACCATTATAAGATAAGAGGAAGTAGTTTTGTCCACCTTAAGACACATTGAAGCAGCGCTTCCGCGAAAGGATTATCCGTCGGGGCTGCTTGGAGTCAAAAGTAGACATTCTTTATAACTTACAATCCCCTTATTATGGAACAGCGATTCGAAAGTAATGTCAATCATAAACCAGAAGATTACCAAAAACATTCAAAGGAATCTCCTAAAGCCGGATGAGAAAGGAAAAAGAAGTTCCCAACAGACTTGTAAGTTGTATGACAAAACCAAGAGAAAAGGAAAAGCTACCCGAAGGAATCCACCAAGCCCGAGAAACAAACACATAGAGAGCGCGCAGACACTTAGTTCTGAAAGTAGAGCAACTCATTCTCATTTAACTAGCAAAGTTGCACACCACTCATTCTCATCGGATCAACCACATCAGCATAGGGAAAGAACCCACACACACACCTAGAAGACCTGAGCTCGGAACTAGTACAGTACACCAACCACTTCCACTCAAAAGGTAGAATCGAACAAGTGAGTATTAGGGCCTGGACTAAAAGACTGAGGCACTTTAAGGGGATTCCACTGCTACTGAAAAGACTGCCCGCTACTCTTGCTTATGAGCCCGCTACTACTTTTTCTTATCATTGCTACACCTTCACCACTCTATTATTATTATTCAGTTAACGGTATGTATTGATTGATGTATGTTTTATCGTATTAGATTGATATTAGATTTATCACCTATACCATACATAGTCATTAGAGCAAAAACCAGTCCACCACCACCCTGAATAAGTATAAATACTAGCAAACAGCCTTACTGCCTTTCAAACGTAAACGGGCTGGAACTTGTACTGCTCAGACTTATACTAATGCTAATAGGGCCATAAGTGAAAAAGTAATAACTGTCGCTACTGCTCCCAAGGGCAGCTTTAGCTGGATGAGCTGCAATGAGATGGGCCAAGCTAAGAAGGATCATTTATTTGCTATCAAAAAACACGGGGCAAGTAACTACTAGACAAGACGACAAGCTACTACTAATGTAGCGCGTCAGTGAAGTCATCTACTAGTGTCGCGGCTGTTGAGCGTCCTCCGCGCAACAGTAATCGTTGCTTGGTGTGTAGCGGCAGCAGTTCTCATAAAAAGTCAGTCCGTTTCGGCCTCGCTATCAAGGGAAATTACTTTGCAGCCTTTTTTCCCGGGTTTCCATAAAAAGTAAGCCCGTTTCTGAGTCTCTATGAAGGAAAACTCGTTTGCAGCCTTTTTTCCCGGGTTTCCATGAATTGATAATTACTTTTAGGTTCGCAATGAAGGGAAATGCCTTTGATAACAAAAAACACGGGAAAACGCCAAGTAACTAGACAAGTAGACAAGTAACTACTAATGTTACGCGTCAGCCGTTACGCGTCAGTGAGTTTTCGTTACGCGGCAGCAGTTCTCGGATAAAGTCAGTCCGCCGCTCCACTCTTTCGCCTAGTAACTCCTTGGCCCCCTATTCTCATATACATTCGCTTTCCTCTCTTTCTTAAGAGCCCTATCAACTAAATAAGCTTCCACAGATCAGTATACCGTAACAACAACTACCGCGCTACCATCAAAACCATCAAAGTTTGTTGGCTGTCTGCTTGTTGGTGCATTAAATGATGTTTACTGAGTCCAACTCTTATAGCAGTAGGTTGGCTCTATTGCTGTATGCATGGGATCGTACCACCCATATTCTTATTCCTATGGTTATTCTAATAGTATGGATGTACTACATCGTACCTTATGAAAGTCAAGGAAAGGATCCGGCACAGTGTTTAAAGAACTAAAAGGTAGCAAGCCGCCCCCGCCCCAATAGCCTTTTTCTATTTCTCTTATGCCAGGGCGCTATTCCTTATTTGTTAGTGGAATCCCTACCCGAGGGGTTGGTTCTTACTTTATGTTTTCAGCCGTAGACTCTTTTCTTTATCCCCACAAGTACAGTATTGCAGCCAGTAGAGTGGCCCCACTCTTACTTAATAGTATCAGTTCGAGCCTTGTTAGTTGCATAGGTCTTCGAAGACACAATAAGAAGTAACAACCGAATGCAAAGCTAATTATTTCGTTTTCTCTTTCTTGCATTGGTGGTGGTGTTTGGTTATGGAATTCCTAGTTTCTGGTTGGATCTATCAGGTAGTGTTACATCCTTTCCAGTAGCAGCGAAAGCCCTGTTAGCAGCAGTTCGAGAATCATCGGTGGAAAAGTCAGTTTCTGTTCCCTTACCCGTACCTTGGATACTCCTATTCAATTCCCCATGCCTAAATTCGTAGTTGCTAGTGCACATTCTTACTTTTAGGATCCATTGTTAGCCTCGGTTCCAGTTCTATTCAGTTTGTTAAGTCAGAAGCGAGATCCTGAATCTATGAGTGAGAGAAGGGGATGACAGGGGAGCAACAAAGTCAATAGATTAGTTCAAAACGCACTAGAGCAGTACGGATTTTGTTTGATAGCAAATCTATATCTTCCCCCTTATTCTTACCTCATCAGTAACAGCTCAATTCCATTTTCTTATTTGACTCTATCAGGTAGTATTCGATTCCTGGAAGCGGTGGATGAAGAAAGCCTTAGTTCCTAGTAGGAGTGCCTAATACAGGCGATCAGCAGCATTGGGTTAATTTCTAGTTTATGAGCTTAAGTGCCTATGAGGTGTTTTCTTCCTTTAATGCCCTTATATCGATGGTATTAGATGGTAAGGGTAATTGAGCAGCAGCGATGCCTATAGTTTAGGAGTGGAGTAATCGTGCCCATGCGCATGCAAGTGCTTTAAATAGCTTGCTTCTAACACGGTCCTATGTCCTTATTTAATTTTTAGTAGTACCGGCTTTGAAGCATAAACAGGAGAATTCTTTTTAGCAGGAACAAGTGAGGAAGGCCAAGGTAGCCTAATTAAGTATCAGCGTCAGTGAGAGTTGACAAATTAACAGTGCCAGCTACTGCTTTCGATCCACCCGTTGCTTTTGATCCACCAGTGGCTTTTTATCTACCAGTAGCTTTTCGATCTACTTGTTGTTGCGTCTAAGTCAAGTTTCAAGCGTAAGTCAATTCCATATGATATTGGTTCTACTGCTGTTTCAAGTTACGTTCCTAGAGATCAAAGTCCATAATCATCTATTGGGGTGCGCAAGTCAGCTGTAGGTTTTGTTAGAGTTTCATCTGTCGGTGCTTGGCTTGATCTTGTATACGAGCTCGGGTCGGGGCAAATCTAAATTCAAGTTTCAGAGTGCTAAGGCAGTTCGAAAGTAAACCAGAGAGATGGGTTCTTGTGCTGGGGAGTATAAGTGTAAGAGGGTGAAGGAGGGAACTCACTATCTTAAGAAATAACGGACTCGCTCTAGGCATCGTACTAACATACCTAAAACAATACTTGCTTATAACTCGTTATAACTCATTATGCAGCTACTGACGCCATAAAGACTGGACTCCATAAGGGCACCGAACTAACAACCATTGTGAGTTGCTTTCTCTCTTTGCCTTTCTTTGTAGTAGTTGCTTGTCTAGTTTCTTACTCTTTTTTCCTTTTGTAGTAGTTTTTTAACAGGGAGGTAGGTAATTGATTGGCTTAATTTACCTTATCATAGAGAATTTCCTTATTTAGCGCGTAAGGGACCTTATATTATAGTTGATCAACTTATGTTTCAATGTTTAACTTGACTCAGCGTAAAGAAATCTTCAGCTAATGTTAGGGCAATCAGATAGTCTTTCTTGTTCGGGGAAGGAATATAGTACTGGCTCTTTTAAGCCATAAATAAGTCAATGAGTTGAATCGATCGCTTCACTTCAGATCCCCCAATAGGACTTGTAACGACCTTCACTAAGCTAATTCCTCTATTTCTATTACTCCAGCTTATCAGATCCATCTTCCGTTTCAGATCTCGTATACAACTTTCGAACTGTGGAACTACTTATTCTTTTACGTAAGCACAACAACCTATGTAATGACCCTTATGCATCATCTATGCAAGACTAAAACGAACTATAGCTTGTTGGGCTCAGGTCAAGCAAGCAAGAAATAACTCTACGACAGGGAGGTGGGACAATAAGTTTCATAAGGCGGGCGCAGCGGAACAATCAGTTGACGTGCAATTATTTGATTTAGAGTAAAAGGCAAAGGGTTTAGACTATAAGTGAGTTGAGAGTAGAGGGGAACAAACAACAGCGCTAAGGAGGGCCAGCCATAATCAAGGTAAACTGGTCGAGATCCACTTGTTATCTTGGCAAAGCTACCCCCGCATTCCGGTGTTTTAGGGTGATACGGTAACAGTAAAAACATGTAAATACACCAAAAACAGGACTTGACAAGCAAGCACTTCTGGAACTCTACTTTCTACAGGTTAAGATCCTGCTAATCCAGTTGTCGATTTCGACTTTCCAATTCTATATGTATTGCACCTCAATTATATGATTTTTGATTCCTTTGCTTGTTCCATAGCTTGTTCTCTAAGTAATAGAAAGTAGGCACAGGCGCCCTTCCTTGCCAGCAGTAGTTGATTTTGACACAGCTTTTTATCGGCTTGCCACTTGCTGCTAACTGACTTGACACTTATTCTTACGACTGCTTAAACTAATTCAACAAGAATGGATGCCGGCTTCTTTTCTTGATCTTGATATTTTGACATTGCTGACTTAACGCTTGCAGCTGACTATTGAACCTCTCCTCTTATTTAGTTGCGGGATGCGCCCGGGCAGCAAGACTAAGTGCTCACGAGAGTTCAAACAGATAAACAAGCTTTAGTTAGAATATAGTAAAAGAGTATAGGGTCGATCGGGGTGCCTCTTTTCAGCCGGGGTACCTCTTTTCAACAAAACAAGGGTCATGTACGAGTTTCCTTTTCCAGGCCAAAGAAAGTGCTAACGCGGGTCAAGAAAGTGCTAACGCTGCTTATGGGTCGGGGTTATGTCCATTGGGTCAAAAGTGGATGGAGTTTTTATGCTTTTAATGCGCTCGAAGTCTAGTATATTATTGTTGCAAGTCCAGCTCGACAAGCAACGGTGTTAAAGAGTTCTGTGGAGTTCCTATGTAGGCGTTAGCAAATTAGATCATCGGGAGCGTAGTGTGGTGTGCTTTTTCTTTGTATGATGACATTGCTTTCTCTTATTACACTGCTTTACTGAAAATTAGAATTGAGGCGCCAGTTATACAAGAGAGATATTATGAAACTGCGCCTTCGGATGAGAGAATGGACCTAAGCACAATAGGGCATATCCACTAATAACAGAGAGTAAACAAACCTATTGCTTCCTTTTTATTAAATTAGAAATGTAAAGTAGTAAATTACCTGCTTTTAGAGTAGTAGGGTAAACAAACTGCTTACTCAATCATTACCTCACCGCTCACTCGTATTGATTCCCTTACTCCAAAGCGCTTACTCACCTGCTACAGCTCACCTGCTACAGCCGAGGATACTGGTATCTTACTGATGCTTATTCCATTATGATATTACTGGATGTGCTATCCTCTTACTAAATATACTCTCTTTAGCCGGTATGGTGTTTCGTTATCCAAGTTTGAGATAGAGCAGTGTAAGAATGGGTGGGGCAGTCTAAGTTTTTAAGCAAAGAGTCCCAGAGGGGTTTGAGTGTGCTTCTGAACCAAGTTATTTAGCTTCTTAGTTAAGAGTGAAAGCCTTGTTTTCTTTAGCCTAGTTCCGAGCCCGTGTATTCCCGCCCCGGGTGTTACTCGTTCCATTCTCTATTGTGATTGCTATTCTCGCTAGTAGGTGCGCTAGGGAGTACCTCTATTTGTGTTTCCTGTTTTGGTTTGTTCCATGTCCTACCACCCTTATTCTTTATTCTAATAGAAAGTCTCTTACTTTTGGCTGCCGATGGCTCGAGCTAAAGAATTTGATGGAGCAGCATCGGTTCCATAGTAAGGAAAGGCAGGCTCATAGGCAGGATAGTAGGAGTGATAACCAGTAAGGGCAAACCTCGAACGGAGACAGAGAATTCAAGGTATAGTTGGTTGTGGAAAAGAGCTTCGAAAAACTATGAAATAAGGCTCGGACATCGAAGAATAGAGTCGGGCAAGGCAGATTAAGTGCCCGAGGTAGTTAGTTTTGGAGTTAGTAGTGACTTGTGGTGGCTCATAGGTAGGTTGTAGAGACAAAAGGCAGGAAGGATAGCCTTGGAAGCAGTGGTGTTTGCCCTTATTGGTGGGCGGGGGAAGTTAGATTAGGTTCCAGGAAAGGTAGACTTAATGGCAGAAGGGGTTAGCATTAGTTAAAGTCCATTTGTCGGTAGAGTAGTGCCGTTGGTAGCGGTGTTAGTTTAGGAGATAGCCTTGCAGCGAGGAGCATTAGTTTGATAGCCCGGGGTTGCCCGTCGTGTGAGCCCTATTAGCGGTAACTCGATGATTGTATGCCCTTCTTGTCAACACCAGCTCCGCTCTATTCTGATTAGTCTACAGATAGGTTAAAGTAAAGTAAGCAAAGATCCAACCTAATATCCAGTCTGTGTGTTGGATGTCAGGGCTCATAGGCATTGATACAAGGTTTAGGCCAGTAAGGGAAGTCTCGGTTCTGAGTTCGGGCCCTGTTAGCAGCGGCTCAAGTCCTGTGTGCGCAGGGGTTCGATTACAAGTGTCCAAGTTCAAGTTTACGAGGTGGTAGTGACATTCTTGCCAGTATGGGTTGAATTCCCTTTTCCAGTGAAAGCCCTGTTTGCAGTAGTAGCAATAGTCTGAGTCCCACCCAAGCCAAGTCGAGTTCTTTTCTCATTAGTATAACAATTCGTTTTTGACTTGATTATTAGTTTTTTACTGGATTCTTCCCTGCGGGTCTCCTAGTGATTCTTTCTTTTAGGTTATGAAAGTGGCTAATAGATTCTATTGACCTAGTTATAAGTCAACAATGGTTTACCCCCTAGTTATAAGTAACAATGGTTCCTGGTGCTCTTTTGCTTCCGTGGAAATTGATGCTTTTCGGGAAGACATGCAGGTTGTTGGTTAGTGGGCTGGCATTGAAGAAGGAAGATGGGCGATGATCCATATAGTCAAGAAGATGGTGCGTGCTGATCCATATAGTACAATTATTCTTCTAAAAAACATACGGAATTAGTATTAATGCATCGAGGAATGAGTATGGAAGATATGTTGCAAGAAGTAACAGTCCCAACCAAGCTTATGCACCTCTTTCTACAAGGATATCTGGATAGACCAAGCTTATGCACCTCTTTCTACAAGGATATCTGGATAGACCAAGCTTATGCACCTCTTTCCACACTACAGAGTTAAAGCTACTCTTCCATAGCTGTTTTAAGCCCAATATCATTGTTGCGTAGCTCAGCACTGCCTACTATACCCTTATGGTAACTTCTAATCTTGTACTTTTCCAACTACTACCACTTTTCATTTATCTATTCTTCTTTTTTCATCCCACGTAGCAAGCATCTCTTACGGATTCTCCTTATAATTCATCATAGGATCTCTAATCTCTTACTAATCCAGCTCCACCACTTTGTCATTGTCATTTTCGTTGTTGCCATCACTACTAGTCAAGGGAAAGAAAGAGAAATAATAGTATCTATAGAGTTTTTCGGAAAGAAAGAGAAATAATAGTATCTATAGAGTTTTTCAAGAAGGCAAAGATGAGCATGTTCTTACATTTTGCACATAGATATGAATTGAGAAACAAGGATGCAATGAAGATGAAAAACTAGAGAACCCAACCCCATTTTATGAGAGTGAACATGCCTAGTGTTATGAGAGAGTGCTAAACATCCTTATTTATCTTTTGCTGCTCCTATCATTCTATTCATTTCTTTAGCTCCTCATATCTTTAGTTATTAGCCAGGCTCTTTCTCTTATTTCAACAAACATTCTATCCGATGTAGCTGATAAGAGCTTTCAATCTCCTGGTTTTTAGGCCCGAATAAGCTTTTGCTCTTTGTATCTCATGTCTACTGCATTTCAACATTTGATGATGTTATAGTTGCTTGTATCGGCATCAAAGCATTTTATCTAACTTAAGAAACCATATTAATCCGCTGCCATATAAAATTATAAATTAATACAAAAAAAAGAAATTATAAATATTAATTTAATGTTTAGATCCGCGCTTGTCCTACTGGTAATGCCAGCTTCTACTGGCCAGATCTACAAATAGACAGACCTTATTCCAGATCCACAAATAGACCTTACGAAAGTGCTGGAGCAGCTCCACGAGATGTGGGTTCCATTCACGCTATGCCTCTAATCCTAGTGGGTGGGTATCTGTGCCATTGGGCCTTGCTCTGATCTAGTGTGCGTCCGCTCTTTTTCGGGCTCACTCTCTTCTCATGCTTTAGCTTGAGTCCACTCAGAGATACTCTGGCATGGCACCCGTCACCATACGTAGGTAATAGCATGTCCCAATCCTATCTCCCTCGAAGTTGCTGCTCAATATGATCTTTTGTTATTGGGGGCAGGATTCTAATAAAAAAGAAATGATGCTAATGATAGTCCTGTTGACAATCTGCATGATCGGAAGAAAGAGGCAGTCTTGGGCAGATGCTTGTGATCATGCTTAAGTTTACCCTAAGGAAAGGAGCTCTTCCACTTCACTTGGGAGGACTCTTTTCTTTTGTTCAATAAGTCCAAGCAGTTGTGTGTTAATGCTTTTTTTGCCCCGGTAGAGGTAAGGTTTGTTTTCTAACTTTCTTTCTCTTTTTATGAAACTTGCAAAATACAGGGTAAAGATAAGATTCAATCCCATCATGATGCTAGTAAACATGTATTGTATCTCAATCCTTTTTATCAAATGAGAAAGAAATTGATGATCTTGTCTTGGAATCTCCTGTGTCTATCCGAGATTAGCTGAATCTCCTCCTGAATCACTTCAAGAGATGAGTAATCTCCCCTACTAAAATATTGCTTTAAGAGATTAGTAACTTAAGCTATACAAGCCAGCATCGAGAATTTTGCTTTAAATTAATTGGGTGTAGTTCAGCTCGATGAGCGTTGTTTGATTATTATATTAGCAACAGGGGTAGAGGTAATGATAGGCCAAATCCCTCTTGATTCAAATTGGATACTAGAATAATATGGGTAATGTGCAAATCCCTACTCTAATGGATAACTTACTTCTATTTGTGAAATTAATCATAAACAACTCTTTCTTATATGCTTTCTTTGTCTTTCATAACCGGCTTATTATTATTTTCATTAGCAAAAGGAGTTTGATTGGTAAAAGGAGTTTGTTTGATTGGTCTTGTCTTCTATGGCTATGACGGTTCTTACTCGGTAATTAATTCTTTGCCTCCTTACCTGTGGCTTTAATGCTCGGCAGCTCTATTATGTATGTCATCATCCAATTATTATAAGTGTAAACATCAAATGAAGGAAGAGTACGCACGGCTGACGCAGTTAGTTGATCGAATCAGATACAGATAGCTCTGGCTACCCCAATTCTGATCCACATGAGGTATGGCTCTGAGCTGAGTGGCTGAAGGCATGGGTTTGCTAAATCGGCATCAAATCAGATTGTATAATGGATCCCTCCGTAGGCGGGCGAAATAACATGAAAGAACCAACCTATTCTTGGTATAGTTCCCTGAGGACGTACATCAGAGCACTAACCGCTTTTTAGTGAAACTAGAAGCTTGCGCGCTTTATTTGATTGACCGGCCTGCCCATCTTATTTCGAGTTGCCCTAAAGTATCATTTGTATAGGAACGAAAGCAGCACTTGAACTTTAGTAAGTAATGGGCTACGCTTATCCCTGACTAGTAAAGTAGTGGTAAGGTAGAGGTGCTGGTGCTGTGCTCTTCGATGAAGAAAATGTACAAACAATATATTATGAAGAAAATGTACAAACAATATATTCTATACTTTTATATTCTATACAAATATATTCTATTCTATTTTATTTATATTCTATTCTATTTTATTGTATACAAATATATTCTATTTTATTTTATTGTATACTTTTATATTCTATACTTTTACTAAAGAAAATATGCATACACATTGATAGGTGATTCAATAGGTGATTAAGGTATCTCAACCAGAGCAAAGTATTCTCAGTTATCTTGTGTCAGTGGTTAGAAATCGAGATTAGTGAACGCGTCGCCCACTTTCTTTAAAAGGAAGCAATTCTTCTTACCTATGCCTTATTACCTCTGTTTGTCAAAATGGGGGTTATAGAAACCAGAGACTTATCCATTTGTAGATGAACCTCCTTGTCGTATTTATTACCTTACCCCGCCCTAAAATCATTGAATAATATAGGCATCCGGAATACCGCTTATCGACTGAATCGCATATGGGCGGGCAAATCGACGAGGAATCACACCCGAGTACCATAACTCCCTTGCCGGAACATTAGAAGACCAGTAAGACGTGGGTCCGCTCCTAATCTTGCATGGCCTCATCAATGACTGAAACACAGTAATGAGGTACCTACCCCTTATGACGACAAGAAGGCGGACATTGATGGCTCTAAGTCGGATGGCCCCACTGGAGAGTGAGCGAAACGAAAAAGCAGTGCACACGCAAAAAACATCATTATGGGCTTGCTTTACCTACCCTTTACTCATCATTCCGTTTTGGAATCTACAAAGATGATTAAATGATTGGATTAATTCCGTCTTCTTGCTTGCTCTGTCTGATACTATGTATGTGAAGAAGACCCCTGCGACGACAGGAATCTCGTCCCTTCTACTCTTTGTTTATGGTCCCCCAAAAGCAAAAGGAAAGATTCTTCATTCAAATAGAAACCACCTATGAGACGATCCCTAGTCTATTTCATACATTATGCCTAGGTCAAAGGTATGCCTGCTTTCGACTTTCCACCTAGTTTAATTCGAAGAGAGTCTATCCACCCTAAGATCTGAAAAGAGCCTATTTTCTGTTGTTTGATTTATGAGAATCGGAGACAGGGTTCGCTGTTGAGAATGAAATCATTCCAACTAAATGATAACCCTATGAAATGTTTGTATAGAGCTTGCATACTCCCTGCGCGCGATCGTATACTTAACCCTCGCGTTGGTGGTTCCGCTCAAGATGTACGTTTGCCTTAATGATGGATAGCCTTGCCAAGGATTCTATTTCTTTCTCTTTTCAAATAGAGAAGGCATTACGATAGGACTGACTGCTGGCTTAGTAGTTCTTTCCCCGGGTACCATGACTGTGCGAGCACCTTTTCCGAAAACAATTTTAAGGAAGGGCAGGATGGAGCAGTTTTAGGACCAAAAGCGTATGTATATGGATAGAACCTTGTCCGGATTTCCTACTTTACATCTCTGCAAAGATAAATAAATTCAATAAAAACATGACCTGACCCATAGCTACGAAATGAATAAAATTAGGTCAGGTCCCTTTCCTTTTTACTAAATCAATCCCATGCATCGCTGTATTCCTTCTAGAACTATAGTTGCCTGTCTTTTTAGTTCAGGGAGATGGGCATGTCTTCTTCGAAAAGGGGGTCGTGGTCAACGATCAAAAGTTGCTTTCTTTGACTACACGAATGGGATAAGCAAGAAGAATTTCATGCTGTGATACTGTCTTTTTTGGTTCTAAGAAAGATGAAAATCTACCCTACCGCCTGCCGACGATGGACCTCAATCACCATCATAGTAGGGCAAAGCTTGTCAACAAACAAAGATACCTTTCTTTTAGTGGAAAACCTATTGATGGAGACATCGCAACAATTATCTTACATTCAATCTAAGAGATGATAGTGCGGACTTATGATGGAAAAAGACTAAGATCGCGGAATAATGATAGGGCCGGGCCGCACCCTCTCGCCTTTTAGTTACTTTTATCGAAATACGAGACTGACTCCTCAATAAAGTCGTTCCTTACTAGAAATATTATTTTTGAAAGAGTAAAACAGTCCGTCCCGTCCCTTTGGACTCGAATTATAAGTATATAAAATTAGATTGTATAGAACCGGGCAATCCTAATTCTATCTCAATATAGCGCAATGGTTCTTATCCATGGTTTGGCCGGAGCCCCACCTTTGTTTGTCTTTCTTTTTCTTGTTTGGGTGAGGAAAAAGCGGATACATAAGCATCAGGCGATAGTAAAAAGAGAAGGTTGTCTTTCACAGGACATTCCATTCAGTTATCTATAGCGGTGCCTAGCTTATTTGTTGGATAATGCTTCTTCCTGCTTTCAAGCCCTTCACTACTAGGTAGAGGGGATTAAGATAAATATAAATAAATATAAATCTGGGAACGATAGGATCAATGCAATTGAATTGAGGCGAGTGAAGCTATAGGAAGGCTGTAGCAGACCAGACCCGATTGGGAGGGAGTCTTTGCGTACGATAGGTGGTATAGGTTGTAATTGAGTTCAAACTTAACTTCAATGGCTCGATTGATTTGCTTATAGGAAAGGACTAGTTTCAAGAAATCAAATAATTGGAACAAATTGAGTGACAACGCAACGGACACCTTTCTTTCTCAAAAGCTCATCGTTTACCAACGAGTATTGAGAGTGTATACTCTTACAAAGACAGACCTGTGATCCACTTTCGATCTAAACCGAATTCTACTCGCTTATTTTCTTACTTTGATATGCGTGTCAATATCATTTTTTATTGAATTAAGCTTCACTGCTCTGCTCCTATCCATGCTTTAGAATTCCTTTATGACCGACCGGCTATTTATCCGGATACAATTCTCATAATGTCTTTTGAACTTATTAGTATAGTCCACTCTTTCTTACCTTAGATCAAAGAAAGTAAGACTTAGTTTCTATACGAGACGTCGATGAATCGTATTTGAAATTCTTGTGAATGGAAAGCGCATACATCGAGTAAAGAAGGAAGAATGGGGGAAGATAGAGTACCACTACTGACTAAAGGATGAAGATAGAGTACCACTACTGACTAAAGGATTATTAAACAAACTAAATCCAAATTGACCCTAAAAACAAGGGGGAACTTAATAACTCATACAAACACTACACTCGCTAACGCCTGAGATAGAGACCCCGTCTGTGACTCGTGAGATAGACCACCCTGTGACTCGACTTCTTTTAGTAGTGTGCTCCAACTTATACTTCGCTCGGTTCGGTGCTTAGAAAACTCCAATAACATACCAATAACATCAAGGGTAAGCGTTAGCTTACCTTTTCTCTTCTTTTAGGGAGCGCTAGGGCAATAAGCTATGTTGTTTAGGTCACTTTCTTATACAAATAATTAGTTAAGTTAGTAATTGTCGTTCAGATTCATTTCTTTCAAGTTGAGTGCGCCTTTTGCCTATATGAGTGATTAAAGGAAAAATAAAGGAGTTATGAAAATCAAGAGAAGAAAGAGTATGCTCCGTTTTAGAAGCAGAATAAGCGTGATCGCGGACAGGATCAGGGGTAAACTGACTCTGTGACTATAACCTTATTGAGAAGCTTCTTTTTCTTCGTAGGGGGACACAGCCGATTCCCTAATTGCCCCATGCTATACTCAATCAATGATACTCGACTCTTTCTACTGTTCCTTTTCCTTTATACCTAACTGCCTGCTTATTAGATACTGCACTGCACTGCCCGCTTATTATCGGCTGAAACTGCAAGTCATTATTAAGCTTCTTCCCATTTCTGTAGGATCAAAGTCGACAACACAAGATTAAAGTCGCTAACCATTTTCGGCAGTTTCGAATTTCATGAAACAATTCCATTCGGGGAAATACCCAACAGTGAAATTATGTATTTGGGGGCACCGGATATAGACATGAGTAAAGACACTGAACGCACAAGGACACTATAGAGTCACTGCCCGGGGAATCCATCTAATAAGTAGGAGAATGCAACCGAGTGTGGTGATACTTCGAGTTAGTAGTGGTAGGCCAATGTATAGTACGGCGGAGTAACAAACATAGGAAATGCGGGCAATGGTGCTAGTTTTTAAATAAGATCTGAGGTCGGTAACGCCAATCCCAATCCAGAATACAAGCAATGAGCCCAAGAGTGCAGGTCGGAGAGACCGGCTTGCAGGTTCTAAAGTAAGACTTAAGTCTAGGGGGCTTGTGAATGATAAACAGGAGCTCCGGGCTGGCTGATATAGAGTAGTTGCGTACTTGGAGTTAGGAGCTACAGACCTCGATAGAGCGGTGGAATAGACAAACTCGCTCGGCATTGAGAAAGAGTTACGCGGCAGCCTTAGACATATGTAGTTTCTATATTACAAATAAGAATAAGCGTATTAGAAAAAAGGTAGGAACAAATAAAAGTGTGAAAACAAGCAAAGGAAACCTACGCCTTCGGTTAATTCTGTATTGAGAGTTGTTGGCTTACTTTCCTACATCAGTATTACTTTACTATGTTTTATTAGTCGGACTTACCTTACCGGCGCCTATCCTGCCTTAAGGTCTACCGATCCTGACCTCGCATCTGTATTTATGGTTGGAGTCTCCCCTGAAAAGAAAGAGGTTGCTAATGCTTACTTTTATTCTCCGCTGCGCGAGACTTTGGGATTATGAAATTAGACTAATGGCTTCGAGGCTTTACTGCTCTACTAATGCTTACTTATCTTATTACTCATCTTATAAGGATGCTAACACTACCTTACTCATAAGGATGCTAAGATTTATTTTACTTTCACGATGCTGCTCCTAAGGATGAAAAGAGGAATAAAGAAACGCACCATCTAGTAAGGCTCAGTTGTTCCTCTGCTCTCTTATTCTTTGCTTGGTGTGGTGTGATTTACTCATATGTATAATAGGATCTAGCGCATTTCATAAAGGAATAGAATCCAGCTGATAACAAGGCTCTAGCTCTTAGTACAGAATCCGACTCATTGGTTAAAGAATACCAGGGCGGATTAACTAGAATAAGTATAAGTTTAGAAGTCGGTAAGGAAATACAGAATGAAAGCATGCCAGTTACACTTATAGATGGACGTGCGAGGGGTAATGATAAACATGGTTTAAGGATGGCAGTACAATAGCTGACTGTGGGGGGAAAGTTAGGCTTGTTGTTGGTGGTTAAAGAAAGCAAGCAAGGAAATTTAGAGTGAGTAGCGGCCATTCCTACTACTGTGTTTTAGGCTTGTGGTTTTTCTTTCTAAAGTGTACCTAGAGTCGTTTGATGAGTACATTACCCAGGGGAGGATGAGTACGAAAAGAATAATTGAATAGCCACGGGAACCCCCACTAAAAAGAATGTGTCTACTGCTAACAGGGCCCGAACTACCACTAAGCAGAATCAACTACTATCTCGAAGGCCTCGCAACAGGTCCCAGCAACCAAACTAATAAATAGAAACCCAACCACCGCGGCTGCCCCTCTATGCTTGCTTTTTCTATTTGAGACACTTGAGGATGCCCGCTACTATCTATTATTCTTGGTTATGAGTTAGGGCCTTCCACTCGCCGGGTTCACTCACTTTAGCTCCTATCCCCACTATCTATCTTGCTTATATCAATAGCACATAGTTAGTATGCATACATAGACACATGGGTAGTCTCACTACATAGTAACGTATTTAGTATCAATACCCTCCTCTCTGATCAGGATGTAACCACCGCGCATAAGAGTTGAGGCCGATGCCTAACATTGACATTTTTGTTTTAATATGATATTTGCGATTAACCGGTGCTACCGATAACAATCAATAAGTTTTCTACCGACCCCTCCAGCTCCCCTATTGAATCAATCAAACTCACGAATAGAAAGAAGAGAACTAAGTCTGCTAATACTTTTAGGAACTACTACACTAAACTAGAAAAAGCAAGACCGAACTACCAGTCAATAAGACCTTAGCTCTACCTCTCTACAAAAGAGTGGAGCGGAGCGAGTTAGCCCCAGCAGACCGAACCTTATTCTATTCTATTCTATTCTATGTATCGCTTGTCCACTCCTAGGGGAGGTATTCATACTTTCTTTCCTACTCTACTTGATAGCACTACACTAGGTCGATGAAGCTAAAGTAAGGAGGTCAATTCTTGGATTTAATTAGAGGAATCGCAGGACGGCTGGCTAGGTTGATTGGCGATTCTGGCTAATAATATTGTCCCGGGGATCATAGCGAGTGTCACCTCTGCCTCCAGCTTATGATCCTGCTTATGATAAATGGGAATCCGCTTCCTTATCTTTTGAATCAGATTATTTCTTCGGGGTAACTGTTTCTTCTTGGTCACTTTTCTTCTGTTTTCTACTGTTTCTTCTGTTACTGGTGGAATTTCAACTCCAGGAATTGAACTTACAGCTGACACATAGGAAACTCGAACCTTATAGCCTCTAAAGTCACTCGAGACTCATTTATTGATTGCTGGGGCCATATTCTATTATTGCTGAAATCACGGGTATAGTAAACCTCTGACCGGACACCACAATCACCTATCGAGTCGACAACAACAATCACTCTACTTTGCCCTTCTGCTGACTTGAGAACAGAACTTTAGGATTACCCGCGCTTCATCTGGGCATGGGCACCTAAGCTGACTTTGCTTCTTCTAAGGATCGGATCCGTTTTCATTATCCATTGGTCTGTATCCCTGGACAACTAAGCTGACTTTCCGGGGTTTGGTTTCAACCTATAACTATACTGCGCTTCTATTACTTGAGCTCGGAACTACTACTTTAGAGCCACTGACTACTATTTAAATAAGAGAATCCAACTCGTACTAACAGGACAACAACTCATAATACGGCCTAAGTAATAGAATCGCCAAGCAACGTAACAAACAAACCTAGTTATTAGTTTTTATTGTTACAGTTGTGTTTTAGGCCTTGCTTGGTGGAATCAAAGTGGAAAGTAATACTTGAACTCATAAGTCAGAACTCACTGGGGGGTAGGGTAGGAAGCCCTAATTTCCCTCTCAACTATGACCCGAAGAACGAAAGCGAGGACAAGGTAGAGGATAGAGAGGCCAAGGTAGTGTTCCAGGCATTAGATTTAGATTAAAGAGAGGCGTACCTTAAACTTATTACATTGTGGTTGTAAAATTCCCTCTTTTGTTGGTTTGCTGTGTATCGTAGGTGGTTTGTTTTTCCTTTCCGTAATGCCGCTATTAGTCCGCTTTACTCTCTATAGGGTGTTTCAGTCATTAATACAAGTCAACTGAATTAATACAAGCAAATTCGGAATTAATAATTAATATAAGTAATAAGACATTTCATAATAGAAGGCAGAATCAAACTGGGGCAGAAAACAACCTAATTCTGAGCACCCGCAGCACCCGGACTTGTAGCTCTATAGCACTAGCACTTCCATTCCTATTATTATCCCTTTCCCCGCGGATCTAGCCTCTGACTTTTACCTTCCGTTCTGTGCTCCTGCACTCAGTTGTATTACTACTAGAATCAGCCCCAATAACAATGATAATTGCTACATGGGGAGTCAATCTTACTCACCGGACACAGTCATCATTATCTATGACCCATACCAATAGAATAAACTAGTGCTCTGATACACAAGAGAATTTCACAAGGAATAACAAATATAGAGTTGCTCACTATTAGGATTGAGCTAATGGCAAACAGGCTGAGCTAACTGAATTCAATACCTTATCTTAAAATAAGGAATTACCTCACTGCCAACAGCAAAGAAAGTAACTACTGGACAAGCAGCTACTAGGACCTATCTTATTACCTTAGCCTTCACTGCATACTTCATGTACAAGCTAACAAATGGTAATTCATCTACGACCAATCAGGCCGAAACCAGCTACTATTAGGATAGAAGTAGTGAAAACAAGGCTAGAGCTTACTGCTTTTAAGGATCACTACTACCCTCATTGCTAACCCTGTTGGTAAGTATGCTCTTACTTCTAGAAGGTCTTACTTGACCTCCCCTAACGACTGGAACTAGGAGTACGGTATATGGGTAGTAGAGCACAGAAACTAACCAAGTATTAGCAGAATTTGACTACGCCCAAGGAATCCGACACCGATAGCGAGACTTGGCAACTAGGAAATCAACTACTAGCTCCGGACCTGGCACTACTGTCTTTTCTTCTGGAAATGGCTTGGATTGTTAGGGCTACTACCCTGACTTGATGGTCTCGTTCTTATAGTAGCGTTTTCCTTTCTAATACTACTTGGTTTGATTCTGCAATCAATGAACTCAAACCTGCCCCTCCAGCCGCCAATTCGCTAATGCATTGAGTTCTTTATTTGTGTTTTCGTTCTTGGGTTTATAGCTCGTACCCCAGGCGGGTGGTATCCTTCGTTTGAATACAAGGGAGTGGTTTCGTACTTATAGCAATGAGGGGTGGACTAATCTAATATGCAAAAAGTCTTTTGTTTTCTGATAATTCTAAGGTTTTGTTTGCCAGTGGTAAATACATAAATGAAGTAAAGAGTCTAAGAGCGAACCTCTGGTAAGTCAGAATCTGAGAGAGGGGACAGTAAGAGTGAAGAAGGAACCCTAGAGCTAAGGAAGGAGCCGAGCCCATAGGCCCGAGGCTTATAAGTAAGCTAAAGAACTAGGTTACGTAAGGGCAGACTTATCGATAGGATAGCAAGGATGCCAGGCACGAGTGGAGGAATAAAAGGTGAACTACATTACTATAAGCAAAAGTATTATACCATACCTGGAACTAATGGATTTCCTACTTATGAGTGGATTTCCTACTTATGAGTTCAAGTGTTTAGGCGCCAGTTAAAGAGTGAAAAGCGGGAAAAGCAGACTAAACACAAGTATAGGGAGAATTAGATGAGGGACATAGTTAGCCTGTTTTCCAGTAGCTCAATTCTCTTATTGGTATCCTTTTCTCCTATTGCTAATAGTAGTAGAAGAGTCAAAGTCACGTTAGCTAACCTAGCATCACTGCTTTGCTTCCTTACTAAAGCGAGAGGGGCTTGCAGTTCTCTAATGCACGCACAACTAATAGAGAGAATAGAACTCACTCGCAACCATTACATTACATTAGTATGCTTTTCCGTTGTTTGTTCCATTACGCTAACGCTTATTGTTTCAGGGGCGAGTCTTATATCTAAAGCAAGCTTGAATCAGTGTTTTTAATGACCGAAGCAGCTCACTACACTAATACGACTCCAAATCACTATAATAAGGGATTTCAATGAGATTATCTTATGCTGTCCGACCCTACTCCTACAGGTGGGGCAATCGAAAAGACAAATCCTAAGTACACGGAGTTATTCACTTGATTCGAGTCGAGGAAGAATAAAGTAATAGTCTCGGAGAAAGATAAGTCAACTCAAGTGCTATTTGAAACTCTTCTATTGGTGGTGAAACTCTTCCCTCTATCAATGATATAATATGTCGTATATTCTATTCAACGAATCACTCTAATTCAGATCGATCTCCTTTCTCTTGTGGCATTGGAGACACTTTGGGTGGGCGAGATCCTGATTGATTGAATCTGAAAACTTCCCGAGTTTACGAGTAGCTTTTATTCAACCCTTTCTAATCGTTCTCGGGGATAGACCTCTTTATTAGCTTATTGAACAAGTGCGAAAGCGGGAATAGGAGTTAGTTTTTGACTTTAAGGTTACTTAAATAAAGGATCATATTTCCATTTTAGGAATAATCATCAATTAGGAAAGAAGAGGCTAGGAGAATCCTACACTGTATCGATGGCACTGAGTTGAGTCTGCGTCTGCATCTCAAGCAAAAGCAAATAAGCTAGATACGGATCCACCCATGTAAACAAAGAGCATTTCGGCGGAGGATGCAATACCGGCTTTTGCCTTACTACCGGATTAAGTAGACAACTAATCACTGATTAAGTAGACAAGACAACTCAACTAGTCATGAATGAAAGAAAACGTACTCTGAGGCACTACTGGCAAAGTCAATTGTTAAAAAACGGACCACTTTACTTACTTTAAGACGTAAGCGGAGTGGAGCCTATTTATTTCTTGACACACTATCGGGAATCGGTAAAAAGGCAAAGGGTGGAACTTAGGAGCTTATGCACTTAGGAGCTTATAAGTAATAAAGACTTGCTGCCGTTTAGGGTAGTCTTTCCGGGCTGGTCTGCTTTCAAACTGGTGTACTATAATAACAATTTTCGAATTTAGAGTACGTACGCGTTTGGTAGAAAGCTGTGCTATGATTCAGAAAAAGATATAGCCGTAAGCAATTCACTTGAAAAACTAGAAGATAGGAGTAGGAGGTCTCTACACAGGCAATATTGCTAGCAATCTCGTGCGTGGTATTTAATAAACCAAAACAAACGGCCCCTCTATTACTTCTATAATACCTTCTTACTACTTTATTTATTGCCCGACTATTCGACTCGACTTCAATGATTTCCACCCCTATCCTAATCAACCAATCGTTGGAAGCTGAAAAAGAGTATTAGTCCTCACGAAAGAAGGGGAAAAGAACTAGCTTGCTAAGATAACTCCTTTCGCGGGTCGATGGTTTTGAGTCTAAGAAAGCACCCAGAAAGAAAAGAAAAGAACTTTACCTTTGTTAGTGCTTCTGCTTCAGTTAGAGTTGTTAGTGCTTTATTGAATTTAGTTAAGTAATACCTGGAGAGCTAACATCAGTCTCTTCCTCAAACACTTGCATTCTATGTGATCTTCCTTCTCTTCTACTCAAGAGCTGCCCTTTTGATCTTACATGTATCTAAGTAGGGAGAGTCGATTGAATCATTTCACCAATGCTTCTCGATCACTTATACTTTTTTACCACTTATAGGAAGATTCTCTTTTTTATTTTGATATCGAAAGGAAGATTCCCATTTGGATATATTGAATAGCTAGATTCGATCTCAAGGAATGGAATCCACGCAGCAAGGAGAGGACAGTGTCACCATTATCACTTAAACAAGTAATACATGCTCTAATTCTATTACACTGGAGAAAATGACGAAAAACACTCCTTATTACATTAGACATGCAGATAATCGTTACTTTTGTTGATAGACATGTGAACCTTTATGCGGTATGGTATCACACAAAGGAGTTTCTTATAGTTCCTACCTTTCACGTGGGCAATATCGAATGTCATTTAATACAAAAGAATTTAAAACTTAGACTAACCCTAGACCCCACAATAGGCTTCCGCTTTCTAAGCCTGACATAACCCTTCCGGATTGTATTTTGACTATTATCTCTTGCTGGGGGGAATATGAAAGATTGTTTTGAAGGGCTTTCTCTCTCAGCCCCGTTTAGCCCTTTCATTTTGCAAATCATAGTGGATAGGACAAGAAGCTAGATAGGCCCATCAAAAACTAAGGAGAAATGAGCTCTTGCCCACTAGTCACTCACGACTCTATGGCCCCCCGCCCGATATTGCTTTCTATCAGTAGGGGCTCAATCCTATTTGCTTTGGTTGGCCCTTTTCAGTCGATAAGCTCCCACTTCCACTTCTTTAATAAAGGATAGTCCCTACTTCGTACTCTGGATTTATTACTTCTTTTCGCCTTCCAATCAAAATCATGCATTTATCGTGAGCCATCCACAATCAATTATTTCGCACCGGGCGGGTATTTATGGTATTTTCCCTAAAACAGAATTGAACAGTGGTGAACTGGACTATAAAGCCCGCGCTCATACCTCTTTAGCCTTACTTAAGCTTGAGATACGGAGATACTAACTTATCGGAGTAGTACTTATGATTCGATGGATTACCCTGCTGAGGGGCGCTCATCCCTGAAATTCGATAGTGAAGCAATCAAACAAACAATCAATTCAACAAGCAAGAGTTGGGGTGAACGAACGGTACAACAGTCAAGGGGAAGTAAAGCAAGAGCAGTATTGTTACTATATTATATTATTGGATAGCACCCCACATGAAATTCAAACAAGCAAGTAAACTCTCTCGAAAAAACGAACTAACAAACCTTGGCGCCAGTATCAAGCAAGTATAATGCTACTAAGCGTCGGACCCACTACCCCTACTATATTGATTGCTCGTAGAAAGTAAAGTATCCGCCACTGCTTTGCTTCCTTACCAGGGTAGCGGAGAACCTTGATTCTCATCTCAGCCCAGAAAATTTATTATGATTTTATCAATGATATAGCCAATCCTAGACTGCAAAAATAGGAAAGTAGTGTACTTCAAAAGGTGTTTTTTGTTTTGTGGTTTCTTTCTTTTTCCAGTGACATTATTGAATACACTTCATTATAGATTACCCGCCCGCTCTCACTTCAAGGAAGTTTATCCGCTGGTATGGCCATTAAGAATATCTGGAACTTTGAAACTTAATGATTCAAGCGCCTATGAGTAGGAAAGACAGGAAGAGCCGATTCTATGATTAATGAATATATATATATAGAATAATCATATTAAATGAAAAGCTTTCCGAACTCCTAACTCAACAAGCTACGGCGCACTACTCGATTAAGCCCAACACCACTCGATTAAGTAAAGCAAGCAAGCACTTTGATTTCGTCTGATGGTGAATAGAGATGGAGTCAATATCGTATACTTGGGTGCCTATATGATGCGCTTAAAGGTAAAGAAAGGGCGTCGGCGAAATCTCCCTATATAATAATCTAAAGCCTACCTATATGTGTTCAATGTATAAAAGAAAGAATACCTAGGTAGGGCCCGTTGCCAGAGCTTCTTTGTTGAAAGTAACTCAGCGTCCTATCTTAAGTTAAGCGCGCTATTCTCTTAGGTTCTTTCTATCTTTAAGTGAGGTTTTGCTTTCACGTTCAGAATACCCCGGGAGCCAGGTATATATTATTTGACTACTCACCTATTTTGCTACTACCGATTGTCTCTTTTTCCTGAGAGTGAAATACAAACAAATCAATCTTCTTTCAAAAGAAAGGGGCTAAGCGGAGGAAGACACATCTTGATGAGTAAATTATCCCTTCCTTCATTCTTTCCTCTACTTTTTTTATAGTATATTCTAGAGCTAAAATGCATGCTTTAGACGTAGCAGCATTCCTCGGGAGTGAACTTGGCTAACACCTTTCTGTAGGGGGCCCTATTTCCTATGAGATCCCAACTAACCCGATAAAGCTTTTGTGCCATGGATAAAGGAAAGCGCACTCGAGCCATTACCATGTCGTGTTGTAAAAAACAGTCATCTGCAGGAGCGAGTTTCTAAGGAAGATCTTGGGGAAAGACCTAATAGGAACCAAGGCTTTCTGACGAGGCACCTCTCGCAAACACCTTTCTTTCGAGTCTAGGTCAAGCTAGAAGAGCGGCAAGTCAGGGTAGAAGCTGCTGAAAATCTGCCATTCCACCTCCCTATACATCCTCTTTATCAAAAGGAAGGAGCTCTTCTATTCTATAGAGCGCCAATACCCTTATTATATTATTCGTTCCTGGGTGGGGTATTAGTAGTAGTAGCTGGCCTCCGACTCCTTATTTGTAGTCCGGCTGCTACTTGTCTTAGAGCTCTGGTCTTCCAAGATGGGAATCAATCCATAGGGCACATTTCATTATTCTACGCCTGCTCCCTTTTGTGTGTGATAGGAGGTGAGCTTGTTCAAGGCAATTGAATTGAAGAGAGAGAAAAAGTCGGATATTCATTAAGGCCAAAGTTAGGGAAGTAAAGGTCAGCGTTAGCTGGTTAGGGGTAATATTAGGCTTAGAAGATGGGGTGAGGCTGGCTACTAGTATATTACTGCTAACAGAACCAAGCTGCCAGTCTAACTTTGCTACATCTCAGGCTTTGTCCCCTTGCTTCAAGCCCGATCCCTCTGCTAACAGGAATCGAACAATTCTCGTACCTTAACTAAAAACCAGTAATTTAACTGTTCACTAGTGGACTTGAAATCGATGCTAGCAAGAACGCAACCATTGTCACTCTATTGCCTATGCTGCTATTAAGAGGAATTGAATCACTGTTAACCCTAGTTACCAACTAAACAGGTTTTCATAACTAAGGTAAGGGCCCGACTACTGCTTCTCATAATGGAGGAGCTATTGGCGCTCTAGCGTTTCTCATAACCAACCGTGTACACACAAATACATAGTCAAGGATATCCCTTACACTACACTTCAGTCTTTATTTACCTACGACGGCTTTAGAACCTCCTCTCATATCTAATACTAATAGTAGCGAGTCTCGGAACTAGTAACTAGCGATGCTTTAACTCACAGCTGGGAGTCCAACTACCGCTTCTCATAATTAAACTACTCAGCAAACAATCCTTATTGAACACCATCTACCCACTATAAGAGTAGAACGGGAGACGAAGGAATAGAATGCTAACAGCAAAAGCAAGACTTAACCCGGAGGGCATCTAACTCAATTCGGAACTGGGAATGTAACCAGAGATAAACAATTAAATACTTTTACCTGGCGCCGCAACCCTCTGATTCCTCACTTGTAACTGTTGATTCTCGAAGTGGATTCAAGCATTTGTTGACGACATTCCAAAGCCCGTACTATTCTTTGCATCACTTGTATAGTTTGAACTCTTACTTGGATTCAGATTTCCCCATTCTCCAGTTGAACTCTGCCACTCCTTCCTGAGAGCCTTGTTTATCTGCATTAGCATCGGTTAGTTAGGGTTATGATGTAGCACACAAAAGACTCGGATTGGTGAGTGCTCCTTAAAGCCCTGTTAGTTCGACCCTTCCGCTACTTCTTTTAAGTATGAGTTGACTTGCCTGCGTTCTCAATACCATGTTGATAAGTCTGCCTTGCGTGCCTTACTTTGGTTCATATGCTCCAGTTTTTTTAAGTATGCCTCTACCTATCTCAATAACCTCTCTATTGATAAAGTCTCTTCTCTTGCAATAGTAGGCTTACTTTACTTGGGTGAAACCTAGAGATCCGATATTGGTCTTACTTTAATGATCTCATGTCCCTATTGAACTCATATTAGTAACAATTTATTTATTTTCGGAGTTACTAGCTATCAGCCTACATCTCTTGCGTATAATTTTGACATCGTTCCCCCGCGCTCGGATCTTAGGCGCCCTATGTATGAGTTTGGGCCTTCTAACAACAAAATGAGTCTGCAACTTGTGCTCTTTTCATTCTGTGTTGAACCACTCTCTATTCTTATCCCTCTGTTCGAAAGGCTACAAATTGATTACATGCTTTTCCCGAGCAAAGAGATAGGTGTGGGTGGGCAAGTAAGAACGGAGCTAGTAAGCGACAGAGACAGGGAATCAGACAAGTAAGTATATGAATGGAACTGCTTTGTAAGGATACTAATACTAATACAAGAAAACAACTCGAAAGGAAGAGTCAAAAAAGTCAGCAAAAGAGTCAACCCATAACTAGACCTAGTAGCAGTCCGAACCTCATATCCGTTGATGATCCGCAGGCCCACTCTCCTATTTCACTTTCCATAGACTTTTGGCTGCATTCTATCAACCCGCCTTTTGCCTTACTACATCCCGGACTACATCTCCTGTCTGCTAGCCCGCCCCGCCGCACACTTCATTATCCATACATTTAGCCAGTATGCCCTCTGGCCTTCCATTCGAGTACACTGACTTCCCCCATCACACAAAGGCCGCTCTATTGGAAGCCAACTAACAATAGAAAGAATGGAGCTACTGACGACAGGGCTACTACATCTCCAGGGGAGGACTAAAGCAAGGTTCTCGGTGGTTCTATTCCTGTTAATAGCGATTTCAGTATGATTAGGATTAGTTCGACTCTTCCTAGCAGTGCTTGTATTCCATCCCAAATGAGTAGTAGGCTAAAAGACAGGGTATAGGGTTTAGTATTGAAGGCAGTGGTGGTAGTCTCTAAAGCAGTAGGTGAAGCCTCGTTAGCTACGTTTGGATTCCCTTTTTTTCTAGTGCAATCTATTGGGGCTTTTGCCAGTCTCATATCAGTGAGTCGGATTCTATTAGTCGTTATTCGAATTCTACGTTCCCAGTTCTCTTATTACCGGCTCTTAAACCGCGGGGGTTTCGGCTTCATTAGTAATGATTGCATTCTCGATTGTAGTAGGTTGAGTCTGAGATAAAGTAGTTCAAAGACCAAACGCCTATGTTTTCTATTTGGAGTATGCCAATCCCCTAGCTCACCTTTCACTGATGCCTTAGAGTCTTACTTCGCTCCCCGCTTTAGCTTTAGATAGCATTATTAGAATACAGACGATGATACCGAGACCTGAAAACAACTACAATTATAATGGGGAATGCACTAGTGCTAACAAGACAGCTGCTGAAAGAAAGAATGAAACACTATCCGCATAGACTGAGCGACTCCAACAAGTACTCATACATAAACCGGTCACTGGCACAAATAAAAGAGATGTAACCAACGGAAATAGCAAGCCCGATTGGGACCAGAAGCGGTTAGCAGTGACCAATAAGGTATCTTCAGCGGTATAAAAAGCAAAAACACAGAATGGTTAACCATCTTAGAATCCAAGGGTCTTAGGCTTCTTTACAGTGGCACCATGAATAGCGGAGCAGCACCCAGGAGGCAAGCTAGGTAAGGGAATAAAGATACTAAGCTCTTCGCCTTTAGAGGAATCTATGCCAGAGCGGAGCGGAGCGCCTTTATTAAAGCAGAAATAGAAGATCTCCGGTGCCTCATCAGCTAGTGAAGTATAGAGGTATAAGTGAAGCTTCTATGGAGTCAAATCAGGCATTCGTTGCAAAATTAATCTAAGATATCCGGTCCATCCTCTTATTCTATTTCATTTGCTTCTTCTGTTCTGTCTTGAACCTTATTCCACCTAGAGTTGATTCTTCTTTAATTGTAAAGGGAAGAGGAGATTCAAGCACAACGGATTCTGGGCATGTCCAACGAAAGTATTGGCTTTCAGGTAATATACAGGCTATTATCCCACGGATCCGGTAATCAACATCTAAAAATCCCGGGGGGGAAATGAAAGATGAGTCCGATCAAGAGGAAGGGAGGAGCGTGAACTCTAAATCTCATGTCACAAAATAAGAAAGCTATGGGTTAACAATAACCGGTGCAATAGTCTGAGTTGCTGGAGAAAGAACTGCTCTTCTCTTGGTCTTGCTTGGGAAGGAAGGCTTTTCGTTTGGGGTTATGACTAGTAGATCCCGCTTTGATCTTTGTACGAACAGGGGCAAGGTCTGACTTTGGAGAGTCTAGTTGCCGCGAGCCTAATTCATTATGCCCTATCCGCTCGACTCGGGTAAACAAAAAAGGGGGTGCCTCAATAGCCCTTCCTTTACCTTGGGTGAATACAATAATGGAATTCATAATTATTTTAGCTGGTATGGTATGGGGACAAAGCCAAGCAGCGGCGGGGCAAAGAAAGAAGGAATGCCCTTATCCGGTTATAAGGCTCTTTCCGAGACAGATTAAGAATAAGGTTTCGAGCCAAGATGAATCAAATTGATATGAGTCAGAAACCAGTGAACAGAACCTACCTGTTAGGCTTGTAGAACTGAGCTAGTAAACTTATCCCGACGTGCGATATGGGACATGAACGCCAGAAGCCTAGTAGCCTGGTACAAAAGGGAGTAACGAGGTCCTTCTTTTCGGTTTTTTAGGTTAGGCGACAGATTCTTAGGAGTAGGCGACTATTGGCATTCCATTCCGGACAAGGCAGTTAGCAGACTTCAGGCTATCATTCTACTCCGGGCATTAGCAAACAATCCAGTCATAAGGATAATTTATATATGCCGAGCCAGACGGTAAGAAAGCTAACCTAAATCCGGTAACAGAAGGACTCCGATAGTCTCTTGAATAGATAAAAACAATAAGTCTGTGATAAGCATAGCATCAAATAGCGGAAAGAAGTTGCTAGTTCGCCTACTACTTTCAGTAAAAAAAGAGACGAGTGCCCTGCATTACTTAGAGCCTAAATCTAGAAGAAGCAAAGCAAGCCGATGTGCAATGAATTACTTAGTAATTGGTCTTATATATCGTGTGTGTGAAAACTATTCCGAGCCTTATTTGTGATGACCACCTTCCTGGACTTAATGGAAATTGGCTTCATCAATGAAGCGGACCCTTACTGTAATTCGATTATTTACTAACAACGTACTCAGAGTCGGTTGGGAAGGCGCTTCAGTCTCCCTCTATCCTTTACTACATTCTAAAGTGGAGCAGTAGAGTAGAAAGATGCTCTTGTTGTATATTATGAGTTATTTGATTCAATTCTATTCCATTCGTCGGACTTAGAGATTCTATTATTACTTTAATGAGCACCGGCTCACTACTTGAAATATCTATCTATAAATTGAGATCATAAGGAGAAAGCATTGGTAGCGCCTTGTCCGGAATAGCAGGACTCATTGGAATAACTCACTTATTGGCTTACCTTCCCGCACCGACCGCCTTGGACAGACAATGGAATAAGTGCAACATTAATTGCTGCATCGCTTGTTATGTAATGGCACTAATAAGCTTGCATTCCCTACTACTACCTACTACTAAAATATCTAGTACAGAAAGAACAGAACAGTGCCGACATCAATCCTATATTCAAGGGCTGAGTCCTGTCAAGAGCAATAAGTTAGGTGTGAGGCTACTCCATTATAGAATATGAGTTAGTTATATGACAAAGAAGACAAGCAAGCAATGGCCGTGTTTTTACCTCCATATGGGCTATAGCTCCCTTTAATTCTGTTCAGCAAAGTAGTAAAAGAATATTTATTAGTCAGACACAATCTAATATTCATATTTGAACCTCACTACTTACTCAATCAGAAATTATTTATAATGAAATTTAGCATCTCTATAACTCCTTATTTCTCTAGAACTATTAATTACTCAGAGTTCTTCAATATCCTAATTAAGTAACCGAAGTCTCAACTCAACTAGAATTAGAATAGAAATAACATAGTTGATTGTTGAATAAGATTGCTGCAAGCTATACTCCCTTTATCTTTGATTCCCTGAAACCCTCGCTCAACTGGGAAGGCATTGAATCCTATATTACGTGTGCATTGAATAGAAGTGGCCCTTATTACCAGTACTAAAATGGACTTATCATCCTGTAGCGGACTCTTGTTTTAGGCAGCTCTATGGAGTAAGCAGGTTTCTTACTCAATGTTATAAGATATGAGAAGTTCTATGCTTTGATTAAATAAATTAGTCTTGATTCAGGAGTTAGTTTACAATATTCTATATATCATATTTGACTTCTTCAACCAATTCGTAGTTGACAGTCAGGGTAGTGTCATTTACACTTGGGCTTATATCATCAACCGTGCTAACCTTGGTATGGAAGTAATGCATGACTCACAACTTCCCTATAGACAGACCTAGCTAACAAACACCTACCTTCGTCCCTTCGCTTCGGGTATCTCTCCCTGCCTGCGTGCAATAACAATAAGGTCTCACAGTGGTACAATCATCCAAACTCAAGCACTGATCAGGTGAGAAAGAAGACCAACCAGATAAGCTGTCAAGCCTAGGTAACTGATACTATATCCCTGTCCTAATACTATTTGATTCTCTCAGTTAGTTGGAGTTTTTTAAGGTCTTTGCCTTATCTCTCCGTTGCGTCTGAAATAAGATTCCTGTGGACCCCTTCCTGTTCATCTACCTGCACTGGTGGAGTCCTTTTGTTGCAGCTGATTCGCCAGTCGACTCATCCCCTTCTTTTTTTCAATGTTGGTGGATAGTGAGCTATCGATGTGGATGGGCTTTATTAGGAATGAAATGCCTTGCCTCCGCCTGGTACCCACTAAGCCTATTATGTTTCCGCTACTAGTGTCCGTCGGGTAAACTTATGCTTCTCCTACTTATGGGGTAACCTTATTCTTTTCCTACTTATGTTAGTTATGCTACTTACTTACTTACTCTTTTATGCTGCTACTGAACCGATATGGTGGTATTGTAAGGTAGCCCGCCCCTATCGCTGATGTTGGTGATGCGCTGGGTCCTAATCACGAACACTAAGTTTCAATCTGGATTAGTTGTGACGGCACATCAATTTCTCAATCCACCCAACCTTCCGTATACTCATATTGTTGCAACTTATAGAAAATATCTTGTGTAACCCTAACAAGTTGTTCGAATCCCCTATAAAATCTATGCATACCTTGTTCCCTCCATTTCCCCCGCTAACCGCTACTACATTCGCCAACCAATGCGGATGATGCATGGGGTAGGTCTCATTGAAAGGTTAAGGGCAAGTCAAGCCAAGCAGTACTAGATAGAGTAGGGTGAATTAGAATGAATGCTTATATGTATACATTATAATTAGGAGAAAGGTCGGATTCCAGAAGTCAAAGTAAACCAACGGGCTACAATTCGAATAGAGTAGAAGCTGGTGCAGGCGGTGCTAGACGTAACTCATCTTTCTTTTATTAATTCATGGCTAGACAGACCCTGTGCTTACCTATTGTGCTTACCTAAAAAGTGGTATGTAAGTAAGTCCCCCTACGGCCAGGTTGTCCACCGGCAAAGAATCACTCTTCTTTTTCCTCTTGCCTTCTTTAGGCCTCTTGGATTGCCTACGAAAGAGAAATAGGGACATAGAAAGTGAACTAAAGTAAAAGTCTGTCTTTCCTGAGAGTAGTGTGCCTATAAGGTTTTAGCTTACTTGAAGGACATACTGCTCCACTTTCATAGTTAGGTTCGCGCGGTAAGCCGTTCAGTTGCTAGTAGGAGTGCTCCGTCTGGTCTGATAGTATAGCTGGTCGTGCAACAGAGACAATGAATATTATAATGAAAAGCGATCCGCCCGAGTGAATTAGAATAGCTCGAATCAGACCTTCTTCGTGAATTAGAATAGCTCAATTCCAGACCAACCAGTCTTTCCTTCTTATTAAATAAAGTAGGTAGAAGTGCCAGCTAAGCCAATAAGGGGTATCGTCCGTGTAATAAGTGTAGTTATTGCCTGTGCATGCCCTAAAATAAAGATATAGATGTAAAGTCAGAGGTAACCCTCCTTTTTCTACCCTACCCCCTCAAGACATATAGGTAATTCCTTTTTATTATTTTAGTACGCACTATTATACTATTTGTTGATACAACTATTTGTTGATATAAGCCCGGATAAGATGCAAAAGAGGAAGATAGTGAAAGAGTGATATTTCATTCAATATTTCTATACGGGATCTACTTATTTATCTTTCGACTCTCATTTTACAACTATCAATAATCGGACTGGAAGAACCATATCCTTTATGAAACTCTAGTAGCTTTTTCTTTAACCTCTAAAGCAAGGTACTGATCCAACAAGCAACTATACTAAACTCCACAACTTGGCAAAGTAGCTTTTTAGAATTACCTTTTGACTAGTTCTGTTCTGTTGTTTTTGTAGTTCCCCTATCCGCTCTCGTTTTGTGTAGTTCCCCTATCCGCTTTCGGGGCGCTGCCCTAACTTCTGAATTTATTGTTGTTTTGTTGTCGGGTTTAGGTTCTTCTCTTCTATCAGTGGAGCGCAACATTCTCTTCTTTTGCACTCAATTCCATTTATTGTTTACTCTTGCTCTACAGCTTCCCTACTATATTGATTGCCAAGTTAGTTGCTCGTCTGCAATTCGACTTTTGAGATTAGAGTAAGGAGAGCAAGCAATGGAACAAACAAGTAATAGGCAGTGGCTAGGTTACTATGCTTCCAGTTAGGTTACTATGCTTCCATAAGTGGTGCGCTCTCTTTTCTGCAATTCAACTAGCAGGGGCATCGGCATAAACTGGATCCAGTAAGTCAGCTGGATCTGAGTCAACATAAGAATAAGTTCAAGATGAGTTGCCGGATAAAGATATTCATCAGCAGGTCTTGTCTTGTTTTGTCAACTAGAGAAGAAAAGAAGATGGAGCTGGAGAAGCAGTTGAAAGATCCGGATCCGCTTACTTCTTTCTTTACCCAAGCTCACTAACGCCATGAAAGACGACGACAAGGGCGCAAGGCAAGAAAGAGATATTAACACGGGAGTTGTTGTTGAAAGAGAATAATTTGGATACGGATCAGAAGCGGGGGAAGAAGCGTCTCTAGGGTAGTGGACCAATAATGTAGTCAGGTTCGAAGGCGGTAGGGTTGGTTTTTTAACTAGCTCCGCGAATGGCAAGAACAAAAATCAATGCTACAATACAGGACAGGGTCAATTCTAACTGAAAGCAAACATGTATACGAGTTACGTTACACAACCCATAAGTATTGCTGAAGTGGATACGATTCAACTCAAAGATTACCTGATTCCATATGTGTGTCAGTGAAATGAAAGAAGCCTAAGATAATCATATGTGGTCAGGCCAATTCTGTCTTTTCCTTTGATGGTGCCTTACTTACTTTGAGAATATGATATAGTGCCCATACGAATAGGATGCAACTAGTAGTAGAAAGGACCAAATCACTGCTAACGAGACGATAACACATAACCCAGGCTTTCACTGCCAATCTAAAGTTGTCTTGGCCCCCCGGGCTCCCAGCCTGCCATGTTCCATTTGAATTCTTTACACGCGACACCTTCGTTATTGTATTTGGCCTTTGCTCTTACGTTCCTGCTTTTAAGTATCAGGGTTGCTTGCTCTCATTCTTTGTTAACGAGCTACAAGCCTAAGATCTAGTGCTAACATAGTAGGTAGTAGCGGTAGGGGCTAGCATATCCCTGTTCTCGGGCTAGTTACACTGCTTCCCAGGCTTACTAACTATCCCATTGGTCTGACTTGCCTGTTCATCGCTCTTCAACCGATAACTAACAGAATCGACTAACCCCTTACTCGCTCTAGCGCTCTTATACACCTATCTTACTTTGGTCCTAATTCTCCCATTACCGATCTCAATTCTGTAGTCCATAGATCTGACCTTACACCAGCTGAATCGCTTACTTTCTTTCTTGTGCTATAGGGTTCAATGCCTAGGTTGTCCCGCCCACTTCTGTATCTAACTCATGTATTTGACCCCCTAGTTCGAGTTCGGGTTTTGCCTTCTATGATTATAGGCGCCCCGGCCATGCAAACCACCCTGTCTTTTGTTTGTTCTTCAGCTGCCACCAATAAGGGTTGAGCACTACACTAAGGCGGTTACTCCTTTATCAAACTCTGTTACTCCGGTCCATCAGTATTACTTTCCTTGTCTTGACTCGGACTACCTTATTGCTGCTTCTTTACTTATACTTATCATATGGGTCTAGGTTACTTACTTATACTTAGAATATGGTATATCGCATACAATAAAAGAGAATCCAACTAGAAAACGCAAACAATATACAGAATCATCAAGTAACATTTGAAAAGTGGTAGCAAACTGATGATAGGTGGCTAATAGGCTTGCTCAGAGTACTTGGAGTGGAGGGATTAATACTCGGTAGGGGTATGGTACGATGCCAGCACATTAAGATTACGACTCAACCCACTGACAACAAGAAGAAAACACATAAGTAAAAACTAAATCTAGGGCGTCTATGGCTGCTCCTGCTCCTGCTGAGAATGGACTAGTGACAAACAGACTAGGAGCTAATAACACTCATAGAGGGGAAAGAATATAACCACAGTTTCAGAGAGTGAAATCGCCGCTAACAAGAATAACCCTGGCGCCAACAAACATCGCTAACAAGGAGACTCGAAACAGGCAATCTAACTACCAGCAAAGGGAATTTCAGGGAATTCAATCACTGCCTATGAGCCTGCTACTTATGTTTCTACTACAAGAAAGCAACTACCGAGGGAAAGAGTGTAGCTGCTACTGGGAAGAATGATGTCATTACAAGATCGAAAGGAGTTACACCGCGTACTAAAACACTTTTTTTCCTGTCTCTCGTTCCTCAGCTACTGCTTATAGGGCTAATACTACCGGCTTCCGAAGCTCCTACTAGATCTCAGGCGGACTTCCTTCACTTTAGCTCTGTAGCTGCTGATCCGGATCTCCTCTAGTCGCATGCCAACAATAATAGAAGAGAAGAGAAGGTCTTTACTAACTATCGCTCTTACTACCAGGCCTATATCTAGTAGTCTTTGATTTACTCATCAGACTGACTCGCTTGTTTGAGTAGTCCCTTCCGCTTTAACTCTTCAAGTAGCGCTTCTACTGTGACAACTCGAAACCCTTAATTCAACTGTTACTGGTGAAACCGATACACTAACACCACCAAACAGAATCCAACTGGTGCCAACACAAGACTCTAGCTCACAAATAGGGATTCCAATGCTAGAGGTAGGTTGAATCAATAGAGAGGGAATTGAGCTCAGCAGTAGAAGCCTATGCCCTGTGGGTGGGAGAACAGAACTACTTATAGTAGTAGTGATCAGAACGCAACCAATAAAAGGTAATGAGGCAAGCAGACTGCCGCTACACATTAGCAACACGGCCGCTACACATTAGCAACACGGCCGCTACATAGAATATTAGATTATATTAGCATAACTGCACGCGTAATGTGAATTAGCATAACCGTAATGAGAATTAGCAACACTGCCTAGTAATAGCAACACTTTAGCTACATATGAATTAGCATAACTGCCTATACATATTCATTAGCAACACTGCATGCGTAATATGAATTACTAGGCGGGCCGCTACGCTCTTTTGGGTCTACTACTCTTTCTTTGCTTCCAAACCCGGTGCATGGTAAGCTTACTTTCCTTGCTCTCGTTCTACCCCCATGTTACTTAAATCTATATGCTGCTTGCTCTTCTGCTTCTCTTTCTTGAGTTTGAGAGCACATGGTTTGCTTGGCGAGATAGAGAAGTGGTTTTGCGGCAACTACACTCAATTCTTTAATTCGAACTGAAGGAGCACAGCACAGGGTTAGTTACGTACTCTATCTCTTAATGCGTAGGTGCAGTAACTGAACTCAGTTCAACAACTTTATTCTTACAATTCATACTTTTTAAGAGGTTGGTTGGCAAGAACTAGTCCTGTTTTCGTTCAGAGAAAGGGCACTGTTAATTACCAACATTCAAAATCCTTATACCTTGGCCGTTGAATTCTTACTTCTTTTCAGCAGAGTTAAATTGTTACTTTCTTTCTTTCTTTATGGGTTACTTATTACTTAAAAGAGCACTAGTTTAGTGAGTTACCCGCTTCTATCATACATACCTAGTAGTTAATGATTATGTTTCCTCCGTTTCAGCTACAGATTTATCCTGTGCCCCCACAATACCTTACTTGAGAACTTAGCTTTCAGGTTCCTTACCTATACCTCTCCCTCTCCTCTCTTTATTTATATAGTCGCCCTCTTATTCCATTAATACTTTTCAGAAAGGAACACTAGGTTTGTTAGTTACCTTGCTCTATCTTACCTAGGCGGGGAACAAGACTGATTCAACAATAATTGGACTTTGTGCTTCAACTTAAGGCCCAGTCCAGTACTAGATCCTTTTCCCTTCACTCTACTTTCTTCATCGATAACAAACGACAGATGAAACTCGAACATCCAAATTGATTACCGAGAGCACCAACAAGCAACGTATACAAAAGCAAAGAAAGGTAATGTTTGAGCAAAGAAAGGAATAAGAAACTCGTTATGTTTGTTAGTATGGTACCTAGAGCGAGTCTTTTCTTTATTAAGTTTGGCATATAAAAAAGTAAATATCTTGTGCTGCGCCAACACATAGAAATCCTCTGTATAATTACCCTTTTGATACTCAACTCCTCTTCTTTTTCTGCTGACTTGAGAACTGCTTCCCCTTCTTTGGAATCTTATTCCGCTGACTCAGCTACTTTCTTTCTATTTGAATCTGGAACGAATATGGAAATTGACCTTCCCGCTGAAAAGCCTGTATTTGATTCTTTCGCCACCGATCTCAAAGCTGCCCTTGTTGTTAGTTGAAGTAGTCTTGCTAGGCGGTGTTCGATTCCCTCCGATCCGGTACATATTCTCTGACTTACCTGCTCCTTATTAAGTAAATGAAAACAAACGGAACTGCTTCGATTCGGCTTGTAACTGGATACTTAACTGGATACCTAACTGCTTCCTCTTGAGTCTACTTAGCTCACACTGCTCGCACAGAAAGAGATTCTCGACTTGCGGAATCATTTGTTGCCTTTTCTGTTGACATTGAAAGTCCTAGTGCTAACGCCGTTTCGTAACTTCCTAACGCTAAACTCGCATCGCAAACAGGAATATATCCTTCTGGCGCTGAAGTTGGTCTGGAAGATCTGATTGCATAGTCCCCATCTGATGTAACCTATCCAAATTTCTGTTACTGGAAAACGTACCATACCACCCACACCTACTATTCTGATTTAATAAACCTACTTTTATTTATTATTTAATATATGCACCATACCACCTACTATAAGTACCATACCACTTTTCGTATTTCACTATTGAACACCGAAAACCCTACTACACATATCCCTATTGATTGCGCGTATGGTAATCGACGTACGCACGCACATACCCAAGGTAGACACAAACACACCTTTCTGTCTCTAGAATCATGAGATATACCACTAGAGAATGCACGATACATCATAATGAGAGATGCCGCTAGAGAATGAGAATAGAATGCACGATACCACTAGAGAATCAAAGATACCCACGTAGAATAACGAGAGATACCACTAGAGAATCAAAGATACCCACGTAGAATAACGAGAGATACCACTAGAGTATGTATGAGAGCAGGTATACCACTAGAGAGTCCTTGTTGACAATGGCGTAATGACAGACCAGACCAAAGAACGAAACAAGTAATAGGGAATTTCGTACTACAACGCTGATATAGAAAAAGAGAATAGAGTTGGATCCATTGATAACCGTAGTAGGGAGAGAGAGAAAGTGTAAGTTCGCCTTCTTCCATCCTAAAATCCCGGTGTATTGAGCCTGATCCACGAGGTAGTAAGAGAGGCTTGGTCAATAATAGGAGATAAATGGCACGAGACTAGGTATTCATAGAAAGGGAATAATATCTATACTATAAAGAAAGGGGAGAATTCATTCATAACGGGGCTGGGGGCTGGATCTAATTTGGATTACGGAAAGAAGCGTAGAGAGAGCTATAGAGCGGATTAGGACGAGATGCTATTAAGCTTGCTTGTTCTAAAAGGGTGTTTACTCGTCTTCAATCAGTGTTTTTGAAAGATGGAGCTCGTGTGTGATCCAATCATAAAGCCTAAAGAAGGCAATAAGGGCTCTTGCGATAAGGGCGTTACGGGAGTGTCCGGCTTGGCTTGGCTTGTGCCTAATAGAAAGAGACGAACTCAACTAACAGGGCTCATCAAGGCCAAAGGACTATATTTGAATCCATAAATGAGACAGACGGGCTTGGACTCGATTATTGAATAATACTCGATTATTGAATAATTGTATACTTTATTGCCTAGGAGCTTGTCCTTACTTAATCTAAGCCTACCTCCCTTTCCTTTACTTTCACCCTGACTACAATATTCTCTTATTCTTTTACTTTTTGTATTTACTTAGATTTATGAATATGGTATAGCGCCAGACAAAGGAGAAAATGCTACTATAGTGATAACACGAATCGAACTCAGTACTAAAGTAATGAAACGGATGCACGTGGGATAGAACTGCTGCGGGGATCCAAACATCGACTTCGAAGCTGCCCCCATCTTCCATCGTACATCTTACCATCGGCAGCGGGAGCTGCCCTTACTTTATAGATGTAGATAGCCTTCAGAAGTATGAGTCCTTGTGTGAGTCAAGTTTAGGTTCGGTGATTGTCCCGCTCTAGCTTCTCTTTCAAGCACGAGTTCCACAGTTCTTTACTCTTAGCCATTACTCTTAGCCATTACTCTTAGCCATAAGTCGTCTAGTTGCACATAGGTTTTTACTTTCAATCCGGCGTGAAAGCCCTCCCTTACAACGATAATTGCCTTCTTCGGCCAACACACCTCCTCTTCTTAAAACGATGAAACTGGAACGAACGGACGGACGTAGCTTGATCGCATAGAGAGAGGGCGCCTTTCTAGTATGGGAGCTATAGGGCGAGGGCAGCTTTAGCTGGAATTCATTATCTTATGTAATCAAGGGAAGAAAAGAAATTAGATTATCTTATGAAACAAAACAATTAGATTATTCAACAATCAATTCTCTTATGAAACAATTCATTATCTTCTATTACTAAAACAATGAATTCTCTTCTCTTATTCAACAATCAATTCTCTTATGAAACAATTCATTCGATAAATAATAAGAAAATAGAATAATGAAATAAGAATTCGAATTCCGGTTTGAAAGACTACTTACTATACCATAAAATCATAGAATGTAGGTTATTATAAGTTAATAGAATTCCGGTTTGGTTATTACATCATACAATCATAATATCATGTAGGAAAGTTGGAAAAGAGTGTAGCGGCTCTTATTATCAGCTAGTTAAGCCCGGGTTCCATTCTTCCAGTAAAAGATTTCGATTCTGATTAGTAGTTGGTCAAGTCCATTTCCCGATGCACCTACCTACACCCGAGTCTGTCCTTGCTTTCATAAAATCTGGTATCCCTATCTGTAGCAATAGCATGTAAGTAAGCCCGGGGAGATATATCGTAAAGTAAGCTAAGATTACGCAAAGCAATGCTTTCTATAGGTTTTGAGAGCCTTGTTGCCAGTGGAGCAAGTCTGAGTTGCGGGAAAGTAAGCCTCTAAACTACACATGGGTATCGAAGTGAAGGGACAACTACCAAAGTGGAATAGACTGGGCATTGAGTTGGACTTAAGGGTTGATATCTTTTGTTACAATATATGACCTAATAGCGGTTGGTACAATATATGACCTAATAGCGGTTGGTACAATATCAGACCTAATAGCGGTTGGTTGGATTGCCTCCTGTTCAAGCAGCTCAAAGTAACCTAGAGTGAAAGCGGAAGCTAGAAAAGAAAAGATGCCACAGTGCCACAAATGACACTTAAACGCTCTTTTGCGGAGGTAAGTTAACTAAATTATTAAATGAAAGAGAACTAGGTTTCAGCACGTAAAAGCAAAACAAACACCTCGTAGTACTAAATCTTATCTTAAAACTCCTGATTCATTATAATCGCCAACTACGCCAGAAACTAGATTGGAGTCTGTCTCTAACCCTATGATACAGCTCTTGACTCAACAAGCATAATGTATAGCGTTAGCGAGTTTCTACTTTGCAATTGGAATCTTCACTCAAATCTCTTGAGCACAGAGCACGCCGGTGGATTGGCGAGCGGGACTACACAGACCTTTGCTCGAAAACACAACCTTCCATTTCTCATTGAATTGATTTAACTTAACTGTTGTTGGTTCTTGCCTAATATAGAATTGATTTCTTGGTTAAAGCCAAGCGCACCTTTATTTAGTGTAAGCATTAGGGTCGGGTCTCTTTCCTTACCTACCGCGCAATGGTAACTTGCTGGCTTGTTATACAATTCAGCTAGAACAGAATTACTTGCTGCAGACTACTTTATCACTTATCCTGCTCCTTATATACTGATCCAGCAACATATCTTGTCGAACTCAACTTTCCTTTAAAAGAGAAAACATTAATGGAAATATTGAACTGATTGATGCGCATATAACTAATTCGGATGACCCACTTAATATAAGATACGAGAACGATTGGGCCTGATATAAGATACGAGGACGATTGGGCCTGGCCCGGAGCAGGAACACCTAACCTTTTTTGCTGCAGCTGGCACTGCTTCATCTCTTGGGTACTAGATAAGCATAGAAACACATGGGCATAGAAACACACATGCTCTACAAAACCACTAAACTAAGATAATGTTGAAACACATTAATATAAGAGCACGGAAGAACAGAACAGAACTAATAGAATACCTTAATGGAAGGAGTCAGAATCACAATTATCTTACTTATTTAATGAAACAATGAATTCAATTATCTGAGTTAATTAATGAAACAATGAATTATCTTCTATTACTAAAACAATGAATTAGATTATCTTCTCTTATTCAACAATTAATTCTATTATTTAATGAGAGGGGTGAATTCTTTATTTAATGAGAGAAAGGTAAGGGCCTCTTTTATTTAATGAGAGAAAGGTAAGGGTTATGCCAATAGATCTAATTATTCTTACGTAATAGTTAAGTTATTATGCGCCTGTTTCGTCCTTGGACTGATTGAATGAAATCCTATATGTACCTGTTCCACTCTTCTAAGTAAGGGGTTCTCAGTCTCATAGATGTGTTAGTGATTCCTTTATGCCCTCTATCTCAGTAAAAGGCTCCTTGATTTCAGCCCTGGCTACCATTCCTTAGCTACTGATTCCGGGCTGAACAATGCCCCTTTCGTTCTTACTTTGCTTACTATTAGAATGGAGCTACTAACAGGGATTTTGACAGTGCACAATGAGGCTTGAACTCGAAACTATGAATCCGGCCACCCCGAATACACTAGTTACTAAGCAAACTATAACCGGAAGAATGAAAATAGCACTTACAAGGACTTTGACTAAGAAACCGGGGATTCAACTCACTAAAGGGGATCAAACTCATAAGTGGAGGAACGCAACCAATACTAGAAAGAATGGAGACTATGCCGATAAGCCTGCTCTTCGACTCTTACTTGTTTATTTCACTCTTCAATTGCTTTAGTTAGTTCTTGCTTGTCAGTTACTTGTCTGTTATCATTAGTGTTATCATTAGTTAGGATACTGGTCGGAACGTAGTTACCAACAGGCCTATAAGACCAATAGTGGAAATAAAGAATATGAAACTTAGTAGTCAAAGAGGCACGGACACCCTCCCAGGAAGAATAGAACTCAGCTGCCTAAGAATAGATGCATGCCCAGAGAGAGAGTAGTAATTCCACTAATAAGTAAAAGAAGAAAAATCCTGCCAATAAGGAATAGAGGTAATAAGAAGAGGACTAATAAGTCAGAATACAAGGCGTGTAGCCAATGCCAATAGAGTTAAAGACAGAAGTTGTATACAAACCAACAGTAGAATCAACCTATACCCGGCATACACATATGTATTTGTCTCGGCCTATCCTTAGGAGAACTCTTATGCCCCTTGTCTTGTCTTTGAGAATTAACTGATAGCTTCCACGCTTTCATTTCCAGAAAATACTGAGCTAGTGCTTGCTTGCTTTTAATACTTGTTCTTTGTAATAAGGAATAGAACCACTGTTAACGGGAATCGACTACTACCCCACCAACTACTACCACCAACTACTACTAATGCTTGAACTCGGGAACTCATAATTGCACTAGTGTTAATCAGAATCCGATGTCCTTAGCAAACATACTTGTGAACTACTTACCACCAGCTGAACTACTTACTACCAGCCCCCTTGCACTTCATTCCATGTCTATTGTTTGTTTCAAACTGAACTTCCTTGCTTTTAGCCTGACCTTCCCTACTTATATTACTCCTTGACACACACACCGGTCTGCTTTTCCCATCTCTAAAGCCCGCATTACCCTTTTTCTTAGACCTATATATGCTACCAAGCAAGACGTCGAGACTCCTTACTTATAGTCTGCCGCTACTTACTTACATTACTCACCTGACAAAACTTATAGTCTGCCGATACTTACTTACATTACTCACCTGACAAAGAAAGACCTCATTCTTAACTTGCTGACTTTTAGCATTGCTTTACCTTATCTTATCCTTTGATTGAGCACTTGAGTTCTGGTTCTGTATGACCCCCTTGAGTCCTCTCCTCTTTGACTCCTCACTGAAACTATGTATTTTCCCTATTAGGTAGTTTGGTTATTGTGCTTACTCCTATTAGTCTATTACTGGATTCCACTATACTATGAGGCTATTACTAGATCATATCAATACTACTCCTTAGTAAAAGCAATACCACTCATTAGTAAAAGAATTAGCACCAAGTCTCCAACTATTGACTTCCAATCCTTTCTCTTGTAACAAAGAATCCCACGAAATACCGATCAGACTTTTGCTGCAACTGAGAATGCACTCATTTAGAAGGACTTACTCCACTAACCGGGAATGAAAACAAACACTGGTACCGAGGCTTTCGCTACTACTAAAAAGCTTGATTCTCTTGCTGTCAAGCTAGATTTTAGCAGATGGAACTCAACTTTCAGAAGGTAAAGTCGGCAAGCATGAATTTCAATTTCACCCATTTTGTTTTCTCTCTCTCTCTTGCGCTACTCCTGAATAACAATTGCTAGTAGAGTATCTTTCTGTTCGAGTGTTTGTCGACTCAACAATCAGCTTAGCTTTTTGTTGCCTTTACTTGGACTATGGCCCTTCAGCGCACTGAATACTCGTAAATTTATGTTTTGCCCTGTATACCGTGCTACAAAAAACACGGGGCCAAGCTTAGAGACAAAGGAGTTTTACAACATCATAAAAGAATAATCAAATAAATCATAATAAAATATCATATAGTATAATAATTCAATTCGAATTCCGGAAAGTATAAAAGAATAGAATGTAGGTTTGTTGTAAAAGAGTAGAGCGCCAGGGAGTAAAACAATGAATTAGATTATCTGAGTTAATTAATGAAACAATCAATGGTTATTCTCTTATGTAATGTATGGAAATTATCTTATGTTTTTAATGTCAATAGCATGTGTTACGCATCGGCGTATTGAGACTGTTTTGCCCCAGTTGAACCTGTTTTCGCTTAGCGGATAGAAAGACTACTTACTGCAGATAGAAAGACAAGACTACTTTACTTACTTAATGATAAAAGAATAGAATTACGGTTTGGTTTGGTCAAGAGTTACGCGGCAGTTGGAATTCTCTTTGAACGTTTTCCCGAGAAAAAAGGCAGCACTGGCATTTCCCTTGATAGCTTGGTTAAAAAGATCTTACTTTTCACGTTTTCCCGGGATTTTTCATAGCTTCGTAAATTCCCTTCATAGCTCGGTCAAAACAGACTGACTTTTCACGTTTTCTCGGTAAAAAAGGCTGCAAAGTGATTTTCCTTCATAGCGGGATTAATATTAATTATAAAATTATGTTTTCCCGGTATTTTTAATAGCCAAGGAGTTTTGTTAGTAGTAGTAGTAGTCCTGTTAGCACCAGTGCATTTCTTTGTTATTAGTCCAAGTCCGAGAAGCACCGGTTTCATTCTTTCTAGTGTGGGCATTAGTTAGGTCTTGTTAGCCCTTGCGACATTCTTAGAAACGGTAGGAAAATTCCCACTTAGCGGGGGGAGTTCCAAACACAGGTTTCATTAAGTCCTCGATATACTAGTGGATTTCTGTGTTTCTTCCTTTATTCTATTAAGTGGTGTGACATCGGCCTTGTTAGCGCTAGTTCTTTTCTATCCCTAAGATATATCAGCGATAGTCCGACCATTGACTAAGAAGAAACTTGGGTAAGGACAGGTAGACTAAAAGGCTAAATATCATAGTAAGTAAAGAGCATGTAAGTACTACAGAATTAAAGTAGGGATTATGGTGGGTAGCTACACAGAACCAAAGCAAGAGGATATAGGCTAATATCAAGAATAGCTAGCCTGGAATCGAGGATAAAGGTATAGTTAAAGTTGCAGGTGGCTGAGTCCAATTCAAATAGCAGCACATAAGAAACTGGTTAAGAGCATACTAGGTGTACTACTGACTTTTGAACCAAGTGATTCAATGGAGGCATCATAAACTCAACAAGAGTAGAACGAACTCAGCAGTACAAGAATAGGTAGGAAACTAATAAACTCCAATCCGTCTAGAACATAAAAATGAAAACACAACCGACAAAAGACCGCTACTGGCAACCAACCGGGAACCCAACTACTACAGATGATACTGCTATTCCCCCTAACTACGGGCATTGGATCATTCATGGCTTGTACGTCTTTTAACCTTATACTATTACTAAACAGAATGGAGTTAGCGCTTCTCGGAACCAACCTCATAATAAAAAAGTACACCTACTGCTTCTACTACCTTAACTAGAAAAGGGGAATTGCGCTGCTGACTAAAAGACTTAGCTACAAACTAGGGCTGCTGCACGACAGGCTTTCTCTACTGATCCAGATCTTTTAACCAATCATAACAAGGATCGAATTAGGGCATATGAGACTGGACCACTGTCCCCCCGAACTAAAGCTTTGTCAACAAAAACTTGGGATTGGACTACCAAATACAGAATTGCGCTACTAGTAAACAGCCTTACTTAGAATCCTGTTATTCCCCTTGGAGCCCCTTAATCACTAGCTGCGCCCTCCTATCCTCAATAGAAATAGAATGAGTGGGTGCTCACACAGGGAGGGATTCGACTCTACTGCTCCTTACTAGCAAACTGAAAAACGGGAAATCCAACTACAAACTTGATTTATTTATTGAACTAGCCCTGCTCTACTCACTATCAGACTCATTCCTACTATATCTTCCATAGGCCTGGTTCTCTTTGCCTTCATTCTAATGTTGGTACCCCCTACTGCTAACAAGAAAACAACTCCACTCCAGTTCTGAAACTACATAACTCAATTACTTATTTCACCTATTAGACTACTCCTCCTCACTTCCGCAGATCAGTCTATCGATCTCGCATCTACTTCTGACTTTACTGGCTATGGGGCTTCAACGCGGTTTACTATTCTATTGTTCGAGTTCTGTACTGCTTTACTGCATTCTCATGTCACTACCCCCTCCTTACCTTAAGCCTATAGACTCTTGCTTCAATGCTGGTAGTTACTTGTCCACTACTGTATCTTAGCCTACCTTTCCTTTCTTGAAATCTTGTATTAATACCAGCAGGACTGTATGGCTTACCAAGGGGTTGATATCAAACCACTGCCTCTACTTGCCATCCCAGATTACCAGCTAACGCTGACCTTGTTTTGCTGTATATTAGCCTGTCTTACAGTATATAGCTACTCCCTTTAGTCTCTAATCACTGATCCGAGTCCCCACTCTCAACACACCTTACTTGTTACCGGTTCTGCATGAAATTATGTATTTCACCTTTAGTCTCCCTTTTATACCTTGCATATAAAGTCTTTCTTTGCTAACTTTTCTTCTTGTGCTACTGATCTAAAATCTGTGTATCTGTTGATTGAAACCCTTTATTGCTTATGCACTTAAAACTTACCTCACCGGCTACACCTTGCATTATGAACCAATGCTACTAATAGTTTCACCTAAGCCAGTGCTTCTGATACTTATACTCAAAACAGGCAATCAAACTCACCGGCATTGGAATCAAACACTGTCAACAAGGCTTTGGTCCTAGATCCGCCGCTTAGATTCTGTAAACGCTCACCGGATATAGGGTCTAATACTGATTGATGTTGCTAATTTTGCATTCTAACTTTCCAACCTTTGTGCTGGAGTACTTTCATTCTGACTTCTTGGATTCAATCTTATGCTTTTGATGCCTTAGGTCTTCTACCCGCGACTTTGCATTCTATATTCCTTACTCGATTCTTCCGCGACTGCACGAGAGGCTTACTTCCCTGTCTCCTCGTCTCTATCTACTGCCCATTAAACTGGTGCTAATGCTAACAGGAACCCAACACTACCTTATTTGTTACAATAATGAAATGTCAGTCTACCTTCACTTGATTCAAATCCGATTCTGTATCCTATAATGGGAACTGGACAACAACTCCAAAGTCAGAATAGAGCAAGTAAGTAAAAGAACCGAGCAGGTAGGTTCGTAGATCAACTGTAAGGTGAGCAGGTAGGTTCGTAGATCAACTCTAAGGTAGGGATCCCCGGCCTAAGATACTAATAAATAGTAGAAGGAACTCAATGCATTAATAAAAGAATGAGGATTGGTAGGTGCTTAAAGGAATGGTCTGAGGAAGAGCGCCGCAGAATGTTTGTTTGAAATTGCACTTGCCCCAGTATGTATATAAATAAGAAATCAGTCATATTTTACCTGAACCACTTGCTTCTTAAACACAGCTTATTCTCTGGCTTAATATCTTTACTATATGCGATATGAGTTTCTTTCATATAGATAGTATTGATACTTGCTTTCAAACAGAAACAGAAGATCTGATTGCCCTAACTCTAGCTATATCCTTACTGGAATTCTCTCGCCAATGATCTAAAACCGGGCTTTTCAACCTCAATTACCCATCCCATCTAATCCATCTAAGCATCTCCAGCGCATCTCCATCTCATATAAAACCAGCCCAGCTCATAAAAAAGCTGCCCTGAAACCCCCTTATTCTTGCTACCAAGTAGATCAGCCTGAAACTCACTTTTCTAACTCCTCAACTACCATCTATGGGACTTCACTCGGGTAGGCCTAATCTTACTTTCGAACTCCCCTCGCTTGCTATCAAACTGACACCGCTACTGATAAGAGTGGGACTCCTACTGCCTCGACCTCTATCCTACCTTTCCGCATATCCATAATTGAACAAGTGCTTCTCGGAACCAACCTCACAATAAGGAATTACTACCTACCAGGTTAGACTTGAGACTCACCTGACACCAGAAAGAGTGGGAAAAAGTTCAGCGGAAGAGTAAAAGAAAAGAAAAGTTATGAAAAAATCATAGAATTCCGGAAAGTATAAAATCATAGAATGTAGGTTAGGAAAGTAAAGTAAAAAAGAAAATCATAGAATGTAGGTTATTATAAGTTAATAGAATGTAGGAAAGTAAAAAAGAATAGAATGTGGGTTTGTTGGAAAAGAGTAGAGCTAAAGTAAAGGGAGTGAATTATCTTATGTAATCAAGGGAAGAAATTCTATTCTCTTATGAAACAATCTCTTCTCTTATCTTATCTTATGAAACAATCTCTTATCTGAGTTAATTAATGAAACAATGAATTCAATTCTCTTATGAAACAATCAATATCATAATGAATTAGCTTATTTATAACAATAGAATAATTCAATAAGAAAAAAGAATATCATTCCGGTTTGTTATTATAAGTTAATAGAATTCCTGAAAGTATAATAATAATAATAAAAGAATGTAGGTTTGGAAAGAAAGTTGTAAAAGAGTTACGCGGCAGAGTTATGGTGATTGATGTTTTCCCGTGTTTTTTGATAGCCAATAAATATCTTTTCCTTCATAGCGAACCTATTTTTTTAAGGAACTAATAGCTATAAGACTAAAGTTACTAATGGATAATGTATACGGGTAACAACAATTCTGTCTTCGCTATCTTACTGATCCTACTCGAGCGCCAGGCAATTCGTAAGCTTACTTGCTCACAGCTTCTTCTCTTTCCTTAGCTACTGATTCCGGCAAAGGCACTGCATCTTATCGAGTCGGGACAATCACACGCAAAGGCAAAAGCCAACAACTTCTATCTAAAAAAAGCAGGGTAACCTCTCTATCTCTCTACGCCAACAAGTTAAAAGCAATGACAACTGGACTTGTTCTAGCAGCTGACTTTAGCCAAAGATGCTTAACCCGCATTTCAATTGTTTACTCTTTTAAGGATGAAACTGGAACAGCTCCTTCTTATGATCCAGATCTTTTTATAATCTTGCAACTTCGTCTGGGCCTACTCCTTCTCCAGCTGATTCTCTCTCGCTCTACTATTTTCCTTTACTTCCTTCTTCGCCACCAACAAAAGAAACTCTCCTTTCTTTATTTAAAAACCGACAACACTCGAACCTGAAACTCCAGGCATCTATAAAGCTGCGCTTTCCTCGCTTCAGAAGGATTTTCTCTACAACAATCAAAATTAAGGTAAATCACCTCTACTACACCCTGCAACAAATAAGCTTAACGTGCCCAGTAAAGTAAGCTAATAAGGCACACAGGGAAGGGCTTCTTTCACTCTACTCACAGGGAAGGGCTTCTTTCACTCTACTCACAGGGAAGGGCTTCTTTCACTCGTATACTAGAATAAAGAAAGGCTCCTTCAAATAGATTGAATAGAGGCTGCTTCAAAATGGAGGCATAATAGCATAGTCGGCTGTGAAGTTACTTGATTGCCGAACGAACCCTATATCTATGGTGCTTCTCTTATTGCCTTAAAAGCGGAAGGAATTTAATTGCTACTAACAAGCGCTACTTACTTGAGAGCAAAGGAATGAACTCTACAATTGCGGACTTACGTACTCCCTTATCTATCAACAACAGGATACCCAACTGCTCTAACTGCTGATTCATTCTCTTCTTTTTACTTGAGGAGGAAGCACCCAAAGACACTGGACTTGGGGTTAGAACACATTAATTTAGTTCCTGAACACTCATTGCTCTTTCTTTGGACTTTGGGTTAGAACATATTAATTTAGTTCCTGAACACTCATTGCTCTTTCTTTTATCTCTCCTCTGGCTACAAATAAAGTTGTGGCTCTGGACTACTCGTATACTAGGTTAAGGGTCAACCGCCTCCCTTTCTTGGAAATCTTACTGACCTGCTGGCTTGGTTTGGCTTTTGCCGACCTCTCTCCTTTTAGTGCCAAACTCTGTAATTGAATCAACTCCTATGGCAAATGACTCATTGAAACTAATAAACTGGCCAACGAATGCATTGACGCATAACATCTTGATGGGTTCTGTTGCTCAAACACCCGACCTCAGTGCCGACCTAAACTTTAAGTTCCTTTCCGTTTGCATTAGCTGGACTGGATAAGTAATGGATTATGCCCCCCCGGAACTCGACTTAACGGATTACTTGAGAACTGGAACTATGCTTCAAATTGTAGCTTCTGATCCGACGAACAACTACTGCTGCCGCAACGTAGTAAGTAGTTAGCCTAAGAGTAAGAGTAATAAATCATCATGGAATTAGTTGACTACGAGTCTAGAGCTGCCCTGCCCGCTCTTTGTAGTTCTGTTCGAGGAAAGGAAACCATCAGACAAGCAGACCAGACAAGTAAGTAGAAGAATAAATAGGGTGCCACCAATAGAAAAGTGGGTATTAGAGTGGAGCAGTTCAAAGAAAGTCTACTCGAGGAAGTGAATGAGCTCAGGTTAATAGTACTTTGGCTTTGAAGCGAGGTATGCTTCAGTTGAGTCCGGAGCAGAGTAATGGTTCGGAAGCTGGGTTAAGGGCAGACTCAGGGCAGACATACTATCTTACTTGCTTTGAAGCGCTAAGAAGAAAATTAGCATTAAGCATTATAGGAACATTAGCAGTGCCAGTGTTGTCTAGTGGAGTTATTGTGCTTGGAAAGTCATCTGTATCTATTTGCCCAGTTCTACTTACATCGTATTAAGAAGAACACTCCGGAGCAGGAGTTACAAATGAATTCTTTGTTTACTTTACTGAAGACTGCCCAGGGCCAAAAAGACTAAGTGAAGTTGGTGAGCTGCTTTATCGACATTCCTAAGTGATGGGCGGGTGGTATAGATGAAATTGCAGACACGGGAATACAGATGTTAAGCAAAGGAATGCAGATCTGAAGTAGGGAATAGGAGTCAACTCGGAACGGGGAATCTAAACACTAGAGCAAGGAATGCAACTGCCAACTATCAGGCCCCACTTATAAAGAATTCCAACAAATGGCCGCGCCTTACTTGTCCTATTGATCAGTCTGCCTTCCTTACATTTGAACCTTGCTTCAATTGCCTTAGTCTCACACTACTTAATTTATTTCTTTAGTTCGAGATCTAGCCTACCGATTCCCGCTTTCCAACCGATTCCCCGCTTTCCAACCGATTCCCCGCTTATCGGATAGATAGTAGTTGGGAAGTCAACCGATTCCCCTCTTTCCAACCGATTCCCCGCTGCTAGTAACTGGTAGTCAACCGATTCCCCGCTGCTAGTAACTGGTAGTCAACCGATTGCCCGCACAGCGTAGTCAACCGATTGCCCGCATCCATAAGTAGCTATAGGCTAAGAGTAAGTCCACCGATTCACCGATGCTATAGCTAAGGAATACAACCGATTGCCCGCACAGCTATGTATTCTAGTCTACCGATTCCCCTCATCTATTAGTCATTAGCCTACCGATTCCCGCTGCATACCGATTCCCGCTGCATACCGATTACCCTCTTTTTAGCGAAGTTACGGACTTTACTTTACCCCGGCCAATTAGCTCTATCTCTACCTTATCCTATTCTCTATCTCTTACTGGTGGGGGAGGGCTTGTCTCTGCTCCGGTTCTCCTCCTGCATAGTATGTATAAGGTATAAATCAATCTAATATTGGTTTGTTGGTTTAACCCGTATTAGTAGCGTGTCCCAAGAAGTCTGATATTGGTTTATTGGGTTTCCGGGTCGTAAGCTAAAGGAGGGTAGAATCCATTCGTTTGCTTGTAAGCTAAAGAAGAGAGAATAACTCACTGGTCTCGCTTCTACCTTGCTATAGAGATGGAATTCATGCCTTTTATCTGTGAACTCCTACGCGCTGTAGTAAACCAATACCTATATTTCTTAGTACATCTCTTTAGCCTTATACATACCCTTTATGCAGTTTGGAGCCACCGTCGCTTTCGACGTCGCGTAAGGTGAATGAGTTTGTTTTCTCACTACCTTGATCCATTCCGGTGGGCTACCCTAGACCGCACGACACCTCTGAATGGACCGAACCACAGCCTTCTTGTCTAGATACTATTCATCTGTTTGACAGCAACATAACTAACCAGTGCGCTGGCCTCGTGCAAGGGTGATTTTAGGTGTTGCAGTTAAGGCTGTCTTTTCCAGATTTTCATTATCCAGTTTCTGTGATTATTATAAGATAAAAGATAAACAAAAAGAAAGATAAAAATAATCAAACTGACTGGGGAACCACTTCAGAATGATCCTCCGGGCAAAAATTATTGTTGTTGCTCCCGCACGAAACCTTGATGCACGAACGACCGGACCGACCTATTCATTACGGTTAGCTCAACAACTGCGAATTCGATGCCGCCCCGAAGTACCATCTACGAATTGGTGAATGATCCACGTAGTCCTAAGTTTCGCACGAAGACGTAGTTGCTGGGCGGTACGATGGTAGCTCTGAGATTCGAATGATTGGGAACATCGTTTTGCTCACCGAATGATTGGTCCGATGGTAGCTCTGAGAGTGATTGTTCTGACTGCTGGTAGCTCTAGGGTAGGTTTGTTTGCTTAGGGCACCTCCATGAATGAGAGATGATCGATCCACGGTGAATGACAGATCACATCATGATGTGCGAACCGAACCCACCTTGCTTTATTGAAGAATTGTTGATCACTTTCAGAGTGAGGTTTCTACCAAACATTTATTGTTGACCGGCCTGTGGACCATTGATACACGACCAACCCGAATTGCCGAGGTACATTGATGTCTGGCCCGGCCCTTCTTAGCACGTCCGAGGCGCATAGTAGATATGAGAATGATTGGTTTACTTAAGGAATGAGCCCTGGCCGATGTCTGATGATCCACGTTGACGGAGTTGCTGGACCATAGCGAAGACGGGACCGGAGTTGCTGGACCAGAGCACAGAATGATTTTGTGCCCGAAGAAGAAATGTAGTTTGGCTGGCCCGTCATAGGAGTGAATGACCGGGAGACAAGCAAAGAATGCGCGAACGGTCGCTCGTGGACTGATAGGTAAGCAAGTAAGGGCAGCTTTAGCTGGTTTAATATGAGATGGGAGCTGCTCCAGTGCTGTCTGTTGCCAAGCTTAGAGACACTACATTCCATGAATTATGATTTGATTATTTAAAAAGAATACGAGTACGGTGTAGCGCATACAGAGATAGACTTAACTCACTGGTAATAGGAATGAACTGGTGCAGAAAACTATAAGAATAAAGGTAAGTAACGAGGTTTTGTCTTTGGCCAAGCAACGGCGGGGCAGCCAAATAGCCCAGAAGAGAACTCAGCAGCCCCCGCCTTGTTCTCGTCACATGCAATGATGTTGACCGAAGACTGATCCCAATGCATATGGTCTGGCCCTTTGATGCGTAAGGGATGGAGCCTGTTGACGGAGTGTCTGGACCATAGCACTGAATGATTGCCCTTGCGGGAGATAAGACTGATTGGTCCGATGGTAGCTCACAGAATGGTCGAAGTGGACTTTCATAATGATTCCGTTGCCTAGTTGTTAGTTCGCGATGCATTCAGATGGTGTTCCTATACTATGAACGAGAGATGATCCTCGCAGACTTACTTTTCATTAATGGCATATCAATGCGCGCGCGTGCGCTGGACCGAGCGAGGTATCTTCTATTTCTATGCACGAGCGAGCGATGGGAATTCCCGGCTATGAGTGTGCTTTGCCCCTCGAAGCTACTCTCTATGAATGAGAGCCCGCCCTATGAATGTCCGATATACTACCTTCTATGCGTGTGTGGGGGTCCCCGAAGACTTAATTACCCCTAGCTACAAGAGTGAGCTATTTGACTCAAAGACTGATTTATGGTCCGGTCCGCTCCAGGTGTGTTGTGTCATACGGAGATTGAAATCAATGTTAAATTGGGATGGTGCTGCTATGAATGACCCCTGAAATCAATAGGGGTGAGCGATGTCGCCCGTTGAATTGTTGTAGACCGGTTAGCTACTTGAAGAATTAGTCCACGAAGACCAAGTTAATGACCGATCACATCATGATGTGCGAACGCCGTGCAACCAGACGAAGACTAATTTACATCTATTTAAGGCTGAGCTATATTACTCAAGGACTATGTGCTTTTTGTGCTTCAATAATTGCTGCTCCGGTATGTTTCTGTTCGCGATGCATGAACGACGGTCCTGTCCTACAATGATGTCCTCCATGAACGATGGTCCTAACATGAATAACCCCGGAGACTGAGTTAATGATCGAGCAAGGACCAATAGATGCTACGACGTATGTTATAAAAATAATTTCTGTTACGCGAAGGAATTCACTAGGCTGCTTGCTGAGTTCACTACCTTCTTTTCTTCTTTTATTGGTTTACTGCTTTTCTGCATTCTATCGGGCTAAGTCAACTAATGCTAATGAACGAAACTAATTAAGTAGAGAATGGGCTACCTCGGGAATTGAACTCGAAACAGAATCCAATCCGGAGCCCCACTAGAAAAGACTTGACTAGGAAACTCAGACTCATATTGGTGCTTACAAGGGTTTAACTCAAAGCTGGGGAGCCCGCTTCTCATACATGCCTCTCTAAGAGAATAGGGAACCCAACTCATAAGTCAGGGTGGGGTTGAAGAACAGAACTGATAAGCATAGGAATCCGACATATGTGAGTAGCATAATTTAGTACCCCAACGGAGAGTCCAATCCAGCAATAAGAGAATCAAATACATCAATAAGAGAATCCAATCCGTCAACAAAAGAATAAGCTTTTGGGCACAAGATCAGAAGCCAGCTCAATGCCTATGGGTGCTAAGCCAGCAGCTCTAGTAAACGCCCCTTATTATCTACGCCTATGTTCAAGCCTTGCTCTTGCCCTTAGAGACCTTAGTATTACTTTCCCTTATAGCACTCTAAGCCGCCCTTGACTCTTAAGGAATCAAACGAATAAGTATATATAAGTAAGTATGGGTACCTGCCCGGCGCATTTAGAATAGAAGTAATAACAATAGGAGAACAACTCATGGAACATATCTTGGTGGTTCGTAGGCGGCGAAGTAAGTACCCGAATAAGCTACAGTATTGGTGTCAGTGGGGATCAGCAGTTACAGTATTGGTATCAGTAGAGGGTATTCCTACTTCCGTTATTATTAGTACCGGGTCCACTCTTACTTCCTATCCGATGCACCTTCCGATGTATCTCTCAGCCTCACTTGCACTTATCGTATTCTTAAATATCCCACCAGTAGTTCAGTAGACCTACCACCATGACCTGGGTTTATTATTTTCATTATTGTTAGCGGTAGGAGTTGTTAGTTCCATTCGATTGGAGTAGTGCGCATTCCTCTTAGGCCCAATTATTCCCCATCCACCCAAGTAGTCATTCTTTCTTTCTTTTACTAACGAGTTGAGTTCCCATCAATAGTAGCCTAGCCTTATTCCCACGCCTTTGTTCTACTCCTACTGTTACTCGCTCAAATCTGATGCTAGCTATAGGAGATTCAAAGCCGGTAGCTATAGACTATAAGTTAGTTCGGAAAGCATACTTAGGTAGGAACAGTGTCAAGCTAAGGCAAAGACATACTAAACATGGGCATTGAAGGCAGTAGCGTAAGGGCATTAAGTAATTCTTTCATTAGGTCTGGGTTATTGTTATGGGTCAGCAGCTCCATTCTTTATTATTGTAGCATCAGTTTAAGAGAGACCCCTGATGACACGGTATTGAGAACTGAGGAGGATCGTATTTACATTAATTCTATAGGTAGAACATAAGAATGAGTGTGTGAGCGCGGTGGTTGTTGCACTGTAGACTCTATTCCTTCTGCCTCATTCTCTATTGAATTATGAAATGCCTTATTTCTTTAACTTATATTTAGATGTGTGTTTCCATATTATCTTACATAACTCCACTGATACAGGGTGGAAAGGGTAGATCAGCTCCCTAACAAGTAAGATTTGCTACCCGGATCAGATCAGAGACATTAATATCTGATTTGAAGTAAGGTAAGGCCCGTAAGCTGGTGCAGGTCGTAAGGCTTGGCATGTGCCTAGATGAGTAAGGCCCATACTTCCTAGATGAGTAAGGCCCATACTTCTTGGTTTATTTCTGTTTGGGTTGTTTTTCTTCTTTCTTATAGTAGTAGTAAGTAGCTGGGATTCCTGGGACAAGGGTAAGTTTGAGCTCCCACTCCGATGTATCTTACTTCTTTGTTGAAGTCTCTTACTTATTGGTTGAATGCCCAGTTCCAAGTAAAAGGGTTGTTAGCGTTAGTCGAATTAACATTATTATCAGATAAAGTAGTGAAGTCAGTCTGATCCGTAAGCCAAACAAAGAACGAGATCAAGTTCTAATAGTAAGAGTGATATGAACGGGCAAGGCAGGATCGAAGGGCGAAGAGAGATATGAGAAACCTAACGGTCAAAAGGGCCAAGAGATGAGATTCAGTTTGACCAATAAATGAATGAAAGGCAGGAGAGGCAGACTAACAGGGGAAATCCGCAAATGTGTATAGTAGGAAGAGCGGAAGTCCTACCACATAAACCAGAAAGAATGAAATACAAACAACTGTAACATGGGCTTTAAGGCAAGAGTGGAAGGGGTGAATACACGAGTTGGGGCGTGCATTGAGGCTCGGACGACTACTAGGGTTGTTTCCTTAGTTCTGTTTTCATTTGTACCAGTAGCGCTCTAGGTCTTCTAATTCCCTAGATCAGACTCGGGTGCAAGGAATGATCCTAAGATTTCAATTTGGAGGGGCAGCTCGGGCTCAGGTGGCAACAATGGAATAGGAGTACAATAAGCAAGTAGAGGGCCCTAGCTTATAAGCAATCACTTAAGTAAGTAGTGCTATGCTAGGTTGGGAACTACGCCTTAGAGACAGTAGTGCTAGTTTTCAAGAAGCAATTAGAATAGACAAGTCCAGTGTTATTCCCTGTTACTAACGAGTGAAATTCCTACGCCTCTCTTCTATTCTTGTACGGCGCTCCACAACAGAGTAACAACTATTTCCCCTGCCTGGTGGGGTTAGTGCTAATACTTATCCTAATTCATTGAATCCTGCTCCGGGGCCCTTCCCTAGCTCCATTCTATTACTTATTAACTCCCCAGCGGAGGCATCCTGACTTTCCGAATTATGATTTGATTATTTAATTATATAGCATTCATTATTCTTTTATTCTTTTATCATTATAATATAATATGGATTTTATTATGATAATTGAATCTTTCTTTTAGAATTAGAATATTTTTATTTAATTACTATTTACTTTACTTTCTTTTATCATTATAATATTACTATGCTGTTTTTCCATTTTATCTATTCATTGCCGAGGTACCTTCTTTCTATGCCATAGTGCCATACCATACCACATCATACCCTACCATATAATGCCACACACACCATCCATAGTACCATACCATACTCGGGAGCGATGTCACCTTCTAAGAACGTCCGCTGGCCCTTCGATACACGACCGGACCGAACCGAACAATCAATCAATGTCCTAGTCCCTTCGTTGCCCGGCCCTTCGATGACACTCTTTGTTTCGCCCGTTGACTTAGTGGATGGTCGCTATAATCATAATTAGTTCCATAGTAGCTCGGGTATGCTTGTTTCGTCCTTGAATATGTGTATGGTGCACCGTAATATACCATATCATACTATATACCATATATACCATATGTACCACATCATATACCTTACTACACACCATCATATCATCCCATACCATACTACCATAGTACCATAACATACTATATGTTGTGTTGCGTGCCGGGCTGACCCTCGTTCCGTTGTTTCCTCCCTCAGAATAAATGTAGTTTCGCTCGATGCACGTTGTTGTCGAACAATGAATGAGGTATATAGTCCTGCTCCGATGCATGGGGTATATGGTCCTGAATGAATGGGGTATATGGTCCTGAATGCATGAATGGGGTATATGGTCCTGAATGAATGGGGTATATGGTCCTGAATGCATGAATGGGGTATATGGTCCTGCTCTGAATGAATGGGGTATATGGTCCTGAATGAATGAACCCTAAAAGAAAAGCATTAGTGAGTGCACCAACGACCGAACAAAGACGGAGCATGTCTTTCCGCTCACACAGAATTAATGTTGTTACAACTCGACTGACTTCCCAGGGGACAAGTGGGTCGACCGAAGACTACGTTCCGGGGAGCAAGCGCAGAAGGGCGCCAGCAGAGCGAAAAACAGAAAGAAGGTGCCGCTGAACGAACCCCGCGATGCACGTCCGGTCCGCTGGTCGATACACGCACGAACGAATAATTCCCGAGGGGCCTCGATACACGACCGAACGCTCATTGACGTTGACATTGACCTTGATCAACATCGCGGGCAGACTAACTTTAACCATCGAGCGGTGTAGACCGCAGTAGAAGCCTAACCTGTGAGGCAGGGAGCTCGTCAAGGCGCCCCGCCAGTGAAGTGAAGTAGATCTCGCCGGAATCACACCTCCGGCAAAGCAAGCAAAAGAATCCATCAGGAAATACAAAATGAAGTAGTGCGCAAGGGCATATGAATGAAGGAAGAAACAATGTAGCTTAGATACGGAAGCCGGCTTGACATAGAGAATGAGCGCTACTACTATTTCTATTACTTAGCTGCTTTGGAACCAATGATTTCTTATTCTATATTACAGCTAGTCTCTTACTTATTGCTTACAATTAGTCTATTACTTAGCTTTGGCACCAACTCAGTGTCTTATCATAAAGTAGTAAAGCCTTGCTAGCAGTGGTTAAAGTCCTTTACTTCTTCTAGTGATTCTATTCTAATGGGTAATGTAAGTAAGCCTCTAAGGAAGGAGTGGTAGGCTCAAGCTAATAGGCAAGAAAGCGTGTATTGATTTTGGAAGCTAAAGCAAGGTTCGGAGGTAGCAAAGTCCGCCTAAAAGCAAGTAAAGGAAGAATAGGTAGTCGGGCCTGTAGTTATACGTTACTTGGCGCGCTTGGCCTAACTACGTTGCTTAGCTGGCGTCCAGTTACTTGGTGTTTCTAGGTCAGCAGCCAGAGAAGAAAAGTCAGGAAGGCAGTACTTATAGACAGGGAAGCGAGGTTTGGTTACTCATGAAGTCAGGCTTGGTTGGCTAACGAGTCAGTCTTTCTTTAAGGGGGTAGTTTCAAGTCATTTCAGGTAGTAGTGAATTCTATACCCTTTGTTTCCTCTTTGAGAGTAAGTATCCAGTGCACACTATTCTAAAGGTAGTGTTTTTGGACTAAGTGAAAGGAACCACAAGATGAGAGAGCTTAGCGGGCACAAGTAGGGAGTTAGAAGCAGGAGAGGCGGAGTCGAACTCCAGTTTGGTAGCAAGGAGAGTAAATCTAAGAGGCAGCAAGGCTTAGAAGCTAGCTCAATTCATAGTTCCAAGTGAAAGCATTGGTGGCAATGACATCAGTTTGAAGCAAAGGGTGTAGACTAATGCAAAGAAAGTAAAGGGTCGATGTAATTGAGCTAGGGGTTAAAGTACTAAATAGCAGGTCCCCAATAGATAAAGGATGAAAGCGAAGGGCCGGCCAAAAGCAAAGAAAGGACAGGTAGACACTTATAGGCAGGACAGTGAGTGAAATACATATTTGATACAAGCAATGACTGGGGGTTCTCTATGAAGGAAAACTCGTTTGCAACCAAAAACACGGGCCAAGTAACTACTAATGTAGCGCTAAAGGGCTGCTCTTCCAAAACAAACAAGTACATAAGAAGTAAGGAATGGAATTGGAAGTACATAGCATCAGGCTTGGAAGCACTTGTTTAAGGCTGTGATGCACTTGTTTAAGGTTTGTCAAGTAGTGGCAGTGGTACTTGTTTGAGTCTTCAAAGAGTTAGTGAAATTCTTAGGTGAGTTGCATTCTGATCTTAGTACTTGACATGCGGGGAATCGGTTTACTTCCTAACTACTCACTGACCTAGCCCAGTAACAGACTGAGGGGAATCGGTAGGCTAGCTCCATTCTTGCACTGACTTGTTGTAGGCTGAGATGCACTGGTGAAAGTCTTGTCCTTGCTAGCATCAGGCTCGGAGGCAGTGGCTCTATTCCTAACTACCATACTACCTAGCAGCAGGCTTACTAGCACTAACATCAGGCTTGGCAGCCCTTTACTTATGAGTTGAAGCCTCTAACTCCCCGTTTCAGCCTTGGACTCCTTAGCTCAATTCTAAGTAGTACCGGTTTCATTCTGTCTCATCGTTGCTTGGCTCTGAGCGGCAGTGGTTCAATTCTTGCTCTGTAGTCTACTAACACGGGTTGCAGTCTTGGACGAGTGAGTTGAAGACCTGTGAGTTGTGGTTTCATTCTGAGGTTACTTAGCTGCATTCTTACTATGCGTGGTCTCAGTCTGCCCATCACTGGTTTAATACCACCTTAGCTACATAGCTTCAGCCCTTATAGTAAGTTGAGGCACCGTATCAGGCTTAGTAGACACCGAATGATTTTAGGCGATCCTGTAACTCACTAACATCAGGCTTGGAAGCACCGGCTCAATTCTAAGTGGTACTCGTTTGGTTCTTAACCTAGATGCGCGGAATCGGTTGATTCATACCCTTACTACTAGCAGCGGGGAATCGGTGCACTGGCTCAGTCTTTGATTCTTGGATTGACCGGTTTGATGCTTAGTTTAGAGCTATGTCCTATTAGGCACTGTTGCAGGCCTTGTCCGTAGTAGTGATAGGGGCAGAGATGCATTCTGAGTGTCAAGAGGGGCGGAAGCTAATGAGTCAGATTCTAGGTCCGGCCAAAAGCAAAGAAAGGACAGTAAAGAAAGGTAGTTGCTTGTTTCAACTTTAGCTCCACTCTTAGGAACCCAACTCCTAACTATAGGACTAAATGCAAGAATAAATACTTCAAACCAGGGTCGACAATCATAGAATGAAGACATATCGGGCTTCCTTTGCTATTAACAAAGCTGCCTAAACTACCTCGACACTAAGTCTGTTGCTGCTGATCCGGATCTTCGTTTGTACAACGTTAATTAGCCTGTCCTTATTGCTTATTAGTCCTGCACTCCGGACTCTTGATTGCATCTGTTAGCCTTCCTTACGGATACAAAACCTTACTGCACTCCCTTGCGGCAACCCGTAATTCTTGTATTGGTACTTTCACCCTCGACTAATGCCTCCTAGCCTGCTGCCCTTAGATAAGGAGTATGGCGGTGTAGCGCATTAAGGGATTAGAATAACCCTAGGGACACCACCCCTTTCTGGAGGAATACAAATCCAAAGTCAGAGTAAAAGACAGCAGAAGAACAAGGCTTTCACTACGGAGGGCAAGAACGAAACCACTATCACCATTAATAGGAATTTTGCTACTGCGGATCCGACTTGAACCTCTTCTTCTTACACTACTACCGGAATCAACTACAACTATCAATACTGGAAAGGGCTCTCCTTTAACTGAATGCAACACCACACAATGGATCGAACTGGATGCTATAGCACACCAACCTATACTTGTTCTTTCCATGCCTATGTTCCAGCTAAAGTATGCCACTACGGAGTTTAAACCGAGCCTAGAGCAATGTAAGTATTACTTCCCACGTATCTCAGGCTCAGACTCAGGGTCCTTTTTCTTCTTGTATCCCGGGCAGTGGGTTTGTATTGCTCCCTAAAGTCACCAGAACGGATGAAGGGCTATTACTAACTACTTTCATTGCACAACTCACTTATTTATTGGATTTAGCTAACCCCGCTTCGCTCAAGTAAGCTTCTTTTAGTGCTGCCCTTTATACTTTTATCGAATCCTGTTTCTACATCTGATCCGGATCTTTGTTTTATTGGCTCATAGCCTGTGACTGCTACTTCTAAGTCTAAAACAAATGAATAGTACTTCCCTGCCGACACCGAACTTATGAGTGTGTCCTGCCTTTGAAACTGAGACCACTAGCTAAAAGACTTACCTTTGCTCTTCCGCTCCTGCCTATTAGTCTACCGGCCCCGGTATTTAAGCCTGCATTGCCTGTACTCGATTCTGCAACTCCATACTTGATTTCTGTAGCTGCCTATCTATTGATTGTCACACAAGACATTGAGTGCGGGCAGGATCTAGCACAGTATAAGCACGCACAGTAGGAGAATGATAGTACCGGAAGAACAATAGGGCAAAGAATACAAGCAATAAATAGGGAAAAAGTCATCATTTACACCAATAGGAAGTTGACCTAAACACAGGAGTTAGTACGCCACTCACAACTAGAGGTCTCCACTCCCAGCCCTGTATATGATTCTACAGCTTATTGTTTGACTTGTAATTCTTCCAATCCGGCCGGATGAGTAGTTAGAGAATCCAAGAAGAGAAAGGTAGGCTTAAAAGCAGTAGCGTCAGTTCCTCCCCCGGGAAGTTAGAGTTGAGCTGATCAATTGTATTCTGGATTTTGTAGCTGAAAGCTCGGGAACAGAAGTGGTAGTTATAGGTTGGAAAGCAAAGAGCAGCAGACTAGTTAGTAGAGCGAACCTAAGAGAAGGGAGTAGGAGAATCAAAGACCGAGGACAGAGCCTTAGATCGAGCAACAGTGGACTTAGCGAGGTGGATTTCAGGCTGAAAGAAAAGGTAGCGAGAACGGGACCGGGCTAACTCTTGCTTGACTTTACTTACTACTATACTCGCCTGTAGCTCATACCTTTCACTATGCCCTTACTGCTTCTTAAGCGGAAACTTCCTATTTGCATTCTTTAGTTCGGGATCTGGCCTGCCGCTACTTACTTCCATTCTGAAACTAGCTTTCCATCCTGAAAGCAGGGGGAGTGGTTTAGGTCTTTGATTCTGACTAGCACTTGTTTCAGTCTGAGTACCTAGAGGACACAGGCAGAGAAGACTTAATAAATAGGAAAGCGGGCAATCGGTTGTAAAGAGGGGAATCGGTTGACTTCCCAACTACTATCTATGACATCACATGACTAGTTGACTTCGGGCTTACTACTCACTCCTGACTGAGGGAAATCGGTAGGCTAATGACTTTACTATAGCTGTACTATAGAAGCGGATAATCGGTGGGAATACTACTAGACTACTCTACTACTACTGAGGGGAATAAACATGGGAATACAGGATTAGCTGCCGGTATAAGAGACTCGAAATGCCCCTAACATAGATGGAACCACTACCCATCTTACCTTCACTGGGAATAACCCTAGCTTTGTTGCTTCTTAGATTAAGTACGGCTCTGCTTGCTTTCAAACTCCAATTCTACAATCCAATTCTTCCTTTTATCCGTTTTTCCACTCAAAGGTTCAACTAATGTCTCTTCTTCTTCAGTGCCTTATTACATTTGCATATATTATAGAATCACCCTTCAGTGCCTTATTACATTTGCATATATTATAGAATCACCCTATAGTGCCTTATTACATTTGCATATATTATAGAATCACCCTATAGTAACGTAACGATGAGACTGACCCCGCTAACAAGGCATTCAACCACTGCTAACGGGGCCGCTCCCGGGCATGTCTTTCCTGTCTTTCGGGCTTGCTCCACTCAGGTCCAACTTATATTGCTTCATCCTATTCAACTTATATTACTTTATCCTATTCTTTGACTTACTTATTGGGCCTACTCTCCTTACTTATCCATCGTTTTAGTCTCGCATTCCTGGCTATAGGCCTACATCCACTGACCGCAATACTGATTGCCCTCTGCTTGTTTTCAAACTGGAACTCCGCTTCCATGCCTCTACTTATTTGTATATACTCATGAATTGATGTACCTACTCATTGGTGCATTGGTTGACTGCGTAAGGTATCTCATTGGTGCATTGGTTGACTGCGTAAGGTATATTCTTATAAAAATAATGATACAAATATAGAAGGAAGTATGCTGGTCTACAATACAAGACAAATAAGATCAATAGAAAGAATTTGACCCACAACGGGGAATTGCACATGCCCTATATCGACCATGAAACCCTTCTTCAAAGTAACAGCATTCCATTCAGTCCGAAAGGAGCATCAATAAGTATTTCGCAATGGTTCTATTGGTTAATCACACCTCCTAGGTCATTATTAAAGCACCAGAACACAAAATAGTCTTCCAAAGTGGTACCGATAGTTCTGTGAGCGCGGTCATTCCATACGTCTGTGGGCGTCCATCCACTCATGCACTGGTCGAAACAAAGCAAAGGGCAACTACACTCTTATATATACGTCAACATTGTTGTTGTTGTTAGGTGGACATAATCATTATTGGACCACGGGTGCCCGTACTTCCTCGACCAGTTCTATTGACTCCAACCTTACGTACATCCATTCCATTTACTCTACACTGTGATTATTGTTTTCAATGTCAACAACTATATCTATGCTCCTTAAAACATCTGCAGTAATCACTAATCTAATACAAACAGAAACTTCCGCTCTTATAAGGCTTACGCGAACATCACTTTCATCTAATCTTGGTTGGAATACTGATCATAGCAACGAACCACGCCTTGAATTCCATAGTTGTAGTTGCAAACTGACATCGCTTTACCTGATTCTTAATACCCCCCTTCCCTGATAGCTAGCTCTTAACTTCAAACAAATAACTCGTTTTTTAGCTGGGTAACTGTTCTTTGCATTGCACGGTAGGTTCGTTCACGCATCAGTCTGTGATCGGTCATTAACTCTGTCAACGAACGGGGTCATTCATCGAGGTGTGATCAACGTTGACGCATCGTCGGTGGGAGCAACTGGTCGAGAGGCCAGGCCCAGGCCGCTACACTCTTTTTGGAACCGGTGTCATTCCTGCTAGCAGTAATTGCATCCCTGTTCTTTTAGTAGTAGTTACATCCCCGAGCGAATACTATACTAGTGGAACTAAAGAACGAAATCAAGTAGGGCAGGCCCCATACTTCCCGAATCCTTATTCCTTTCTTACGTACCTTTCAGAGCACCATACCGAGTATAATACAATAGTCAACTTTCTGAGGGGTTCGGGTCCATTCTTTTATCTTATGCTTCGAGTCTAGGTTCGAGTTGGATTCTTTATTTCCCAGTTTCGAGTCGACTTCTTCTGATACTTTTTTATTGTACTGCATCTTTTGATTATTGAATTATGATATTTGATTATTATTTATCGAATTGATTGTTTCATTAATTAAATAAGTGTAATAAGAGAATTAATTGTTTCATAAGAGAATCTAATTGTTTTGTTTTACTCTTCCGCTCCATTAGCAGTCCGCCATCCTATTTATTACTGGATGGATTCTTTCGCTACTAAGTTTTTATTTCTATGCTCCGCCTCCGGTACTACTCTACTGTTAATACTCCCTTTCTTTATGGTGTAATTCCTATATACTATCCTATTGTACTATAAAAGATTGAAGTGAAGAAGCGGAAGAGAGATCAGAAGCCCTTAGAACTACTCTGAGTATAACTTATTGTATTACCTAATGCACTAGATCATACCTGCATACTTATATGCTTCATTCTTCTATTTAGTCTCATTGTGACTAGTCTCTTGTGAAAAAGCAGGAATCCGATTTTTAGGTAGGGACAAATTGATAAAAATGAAAGGCGTAAGCAGCCTTGGATCGGTTATAGCTTCAAGAGGGATTGATGCCTATTCCCTGGATTCTGAGTCCCTGAGCTTGGATTCCTCCCGTTGGTTCTGCACTGATCCCAGGCTTTACTCTACTTTTTTCACTGCTACTATTGTCGCAGGCGAAGAAACTAACTGCTGCCTAACAGGAATGGAATTAACAAATAGGAAATCAAATACTACCTAACAGGGCTTTAACTCAAAAAGGGAGTCTAGTAATGGCAAGATTGATGTCGCTACTAAAAATAACCGAATCACTAACTGGGAGACTAACCCAATAAAAGAAAGGAATTAGTGCTCCGCCTATCCTGTCCCTTATTCCTATGCTTGAGCCTTATTCTCTTTGCTTTCATTTCGCAATGAGTACTTTTAATACTTTAACTTTAAGTTTAGGTGTCTAGCTACTACGCCTTCCGTGCCTAGTTCTAAGTCTACTAAGTACTTCCCGGCACTCTTACTAGCTTCCCAACTACTGCATTGGGGCCTATGTTTGAGGCATGTCACTACTGTTTCTAAAACTGACATTAGTACTATTGAGATCAAAAGAGTGTAGCGGAGAAGGAGAAGACTATATAGTACGAGACCGGACAAGCCCAATAGGCAGAATTCACTGGCAATATAAAAGAATGGATCCGGACCGGGGGTTTTCTAGAGATGGGTTAAGTTTAGGAGGCTAAGAGACATGAGTGGAAGTAATAGAAGCACTTGTGTAATACCCCGTGTGGGCTGGGAGATACCTTCTTAGAAACTACCTAAGTATACAAGGATGCAGGGTAGTACGCCTCAGTAGCAGTAGCCGGATTCTGTTTATTAGTTAGTTAAGCCCGAGTTCTTTGCTTAAATAATAAACCCAGTGGAATGACTCTAAGCAAACTAATGTTAATATATGATTATTAATGGTTGCATTACATTAAGTGAATTCATTGTTGTATTATTCTCTTATTATAATATACGAATGCACAACTACTACTGATACTGACGAGACTTCCGCTATTGACCTCGACCAAGTCCTAAAACACAACTGTAAGAGTAAAAACCAGCCAAGCAACGTATAGACGACACACGACAAGCAACGGGCCGGGCCGGGCGGTAGGTAGGATTTCACAAATGAGCCTAAGAATTGGTAGCAAGTAGGCAAGTGGGCAAGTCAAGGAATGAGCTCACCAGTACTAGTAGAATCAGAAGAATAGGCTTACTGACACGTAAGAATAGGTGGACTAACACGCGGGTCTAATAATTCCAATCCTATGCTCAAGTTTTGAAGAGGGTCTCCGCGCTCTGGCACATTTGTATTCTATAGCTGCCGATCAAGAACCCTGCCCCTATCACATATGAGCCTGCCCCACCCACTTTACAGAAGTAGCTAATGCATAGGAGCCTGTCTCTACTGGCTTTCATTCTATCAAAAGATTGATTATTCTTTTTACTTGGACTTAGATGTGTGTTTTCATATTCTATTTGTGCAACATTACTAGAAGATTAGAACTTCCATTATGATAATTCAATTAACCACTGTCGGATTCAACTACGACCTCTCTTTACTCAAACACTAACCTATTAGATTAGACCAGACCGTTCCCTACTATATTGGAGAATCCTACTAATGAGACTTCTACCCTAAAGGGCATATCGAGTTACCCGCTCCTGTCTTTACTTCTTTAGTTCCACTTCCGTTTTTCTAGCATACCTAGCTCTAGCTCAAAACCCTTCTTCATAACCGCTCAGCTTATATTCCTTAAGCGCCTACGCCAGTACTTTATTCTTCCCTTAATAGCTCTGTGGGTGTAGGTGGAGGCATAGTTTCAACGAGTGTAGCGGAGGGAGCTAAGCATTCCTCTTTGATGGCATCCAGCGCAACAAATAATTTCATCCTTATTTTATCTCGAGATAGTATAGAGCCTTTTCCTTATCCATCTTCTGTTTTAGCCTCTTCTGATGTAGCTCATTCTCCAGTCCTTGTGCTGCTTCTGTGCTTAATAAGCCCCTGCTTCTGATCCTCGAACGGGAACAGGATATGTTTCCACTGAAGTACATTGCGCTTAAACGGATAGTATGCCTCTGACTCTCCTGCCTCATATCCTTAACAAGCAAAGCAGTCCTGTTATGCACGAAGCAGTATAGTTACTCGCTTATTTCATTCGTCAAGCAAGAGACCTATTACTATGAAACTCCTTCCTTATAACAATGGTCAGTCAAAGTAAAAGTAGATAGTTTAAAGTACAGCTCGTAAAGCAAAGACGAAAGCAAGCCAATAACCTCTCCATACTTAAATACTTTACGGGCACCCAAACTATCCTTGACTGCCCACAAAACCTACAGATTCAACAGGGAATTCAATTCGAACTATCATTGCATTGAACAGAAAGAGACCAGACTGAAGACTTAACGGCAACACCTCTATTACAACTTGATATACGATACACCCTTAACGAAGCGTACTACTTATTGTTTGTTATTGGGGATTTTTCTTCTCGAGTTGCAACGAAAAACACGGGAAAACATCAAAATCGAATTACTTTGGGGTTCGCTATCAAGGAAAACTCGCTTGCGTTAAAAAACACGGGAAAACGAAAAAGTCAATTGATCTTGACGCAGCTATGAAGGAAAATCACTTGGCTACCTTTTTGCCGGGGCCAAATAACTACTAATGTTATGCGGCAGGAGTTTTAAATTTCTAATTAACAATAGGTTCGTTATGAAGGAAAACTCCTTGGCTATTAAAAAACACGGGAAAACATAACTTTTACTCCGCTCCGCGTAACTCTTTCTGGGCTTAGCTACACTCTTTTTAGCAACACAAACCTACATTCGAATTCTTTCATTATTCTATTTTCTTATTAAGAGATCAATTCCTTTTTCATTGTTGTTAGCACTACTACTTATGAGTTTGATTGCCGATTGATTCTTTGACTTATGTGTTCAATTTCGTATTTACTGTTTTGTAGTTCGAGGGGCAGGCTCACTAGCAGTAAAGCGAGGTTTGGTTCCCTAGTTATTAGTTCCGGTAGTTAGGGCATTGCTCGATGTTAGCTCCTATTGGTTCGGTTCCATTCTCTAAATCAGTAAGGAAAGCCTGGTCTATTTCTGTATTTTGTTAGAGTAAGATCAGAAAAGCACACCACTTGGTCTATTTCTGTATTTTGTTAGAGTAAGATCAGAAAAGCACACCACTATTTAAGGGAGATGAAAGTAAGGCCCTAGCGCTACAAGTCAGGTTCGGCGCCCTAAGAACGAGAAGGACAACTATACGTTTGAACCTAACAAGTAAGGGGCTTGGTTTGCTGAGTGGAATTCTGGATTCTTTGTTTGATTGTTACTTGTTCAGTTAAGTGGCTCTGTATGTGGTGTGTACTCCTAGTTTCGAGTTGTTATCTCAGCTAGGTGTCCTTTCCTTGGGTTGGGTTGAGTTGAAGCCCTGGTAGCGCTAGCCCTATTCTCATAAAAAAGCTGCAGATCAGGGGTTTCTTATTATAAGTAGCAGTGGCCGGGTTGATACAAGTAAAGGAACACTGACGCGTAACACAAACACATCAGTAACACGAGCACAACAGAAGGATATGCAGAATAGTAAGAAGGAATGAGGGTAAGGCAGTTGGGTAAGCCTCGAAGCGTTCAAGTCCTTGTTCCCAGTCCGATGTGTCTTACCTAAGAGTTCGATTCTTGTTATCGTGTAGCCCCATCTCAGCAAAGAGTGTAGCGGCGCTGAACAAACCGTAATGAATGATATTTTGATTTTATTGTATGATGTAACCAAACCTACATTCTAATTGAATTATTATATAGTATGAGAATTATTCTTATGTTATTATACTTTCTCTATTCATATTCTTATTTCCAACAAACCGTACCTACATTCTTTTATTATTATTATACTTTCAGGAATTCTATTATTCTTTTATGATGTAACCAAACCTACATTCGAATTCTTTTATTCTTTTTTCATATACTATATTCTATTCTTTTATCAACACGAACCTATCTCTTTCGCTACACTCTTTTACAACAAACTGTAATTATATGATTTTATGCTTTCCTACATTCTATTCTTTTATTTTATGATATACTATATTCTTATACTTGCCTTTCCTCTCTACTCTTTTTGGTAATTGATACGATGGCTGAAGTAAGTGTGTGTGTGTGTGGAATTCTTATTGTTATGTCAGTTAGCTATAGTCGTGTTGGGCAGCGTTTTCATCTATAAGGTAGAATCCACCATGTCATACGCAACAAGCAACTACTATACAAGCAAGTATGAATATAGGAATTACACTCGACAAGCAACTACTAACTCGAACTACTGCCTTTACTTACTCGAAAACGGGAACTACCTATTGAATGCATTTCCTGACTTAGAGCCTCGCCTACTCGTTTCAAACTACCTCTACTTGGTTCAAATCTGATATTCCTATCTGTAAGCCTGTCCTCTTGGGGCATTAGTTTGCTTCTAAGGATGGAACTACCTAGCAAATAGCCTGACGGTGCTTACCAAAAGTTAGAATACGATATAGCGTATACAAGCAATAGAATCGAGCTGTACTCATAAAAGGAATCAACCTAGAAAGTAAGAAATCAACTCAAACTCAAAGGCATGGAACCACTACTTCCAATACTGGAGCTAAAGCCAAACATCCCTATACCCTCCCTTAGTATGCCTTTCTTGCCCATAAGTCTTACTTTACTGTACCTGGACCAGTCAGCTTATCCGCTTTACTGCCCTTCTCTCCTTCTGAACTTGGAGCTTTGGCCTGTCCCTACTCCCGCTAACTGGGAATAAGGAGTACAACTCAGAAGCATCAGATTGGAACTACTCTAAAAAGAATAGAACTCGGGCATAAAAGAATAGAAATGCCCCGAAGCTAGTAGACTTCAGCTAAAACAGGGGAATCTAACACATAAGTAGGAATTGCACCATAATAAGTAATAGCACATAGGTACTACCGATCCTAGTAGCGCATATGGAATTAAGCGTCAAAGAGGAAGCCAACTCATAAGTTATAATAGAAGAAAACTGCCCCTTATAGTACTCGGGATAAGGAAGTGAACTAACAACTTGGAAATTGACTAGTGCTTAGAGGACTTTATCTTGTTAGCTCCCCTCCCCCTTGCCCCCTTCTTTCAAACAGTAATTACAGAATCCCACTCCTAAGTATGGGAGTGAAAGTCAACCCAACTGCTTCAACTGTTACCCGCATAGGAATTGCACTAAGGTACTACTTTCTAGCACATTAAGGAGTAGAGTAAGAATACAGCTAACAAGGCTTATAACTGCTACTAATAAGAGTGCAACTGTGACATAAGAAATTGACTCCTTATTCGCTAACCTCCGCTTTCACTCCGCTTTTCCGGGCCTTCACTCTTATGTTTTCGAGTACGAGCTTGACTTTCCCCTATTGAGTCTGCCTTTCCTTTCTTCCATTTATGTATTGCACCTTCGACTCTTCTGGCTTAAAGCCTTGCCTTTTTAGTAGTAGTATTGCACTCACTTGTTGCATGCTTCATCTCCCGCTTCTCCCCCCTACTCTTACTAACATGTCGACTAGTCTGCCCTTACTCCTTCTAAATAGGAAGAATTTACCTAGTGCTTATAGTCTTTTAGGCACCTTATGCAGACCAGACTATAGCTATTAGAATTGGGCTTAGCGCTAACAAGAAGCAACCTACTCCATAAGAAAGTAACTAACTACTATGGGAATCCGCCTACTACTGATGCTTCTGATTCTCTCGTTGACTTTCATTGAATTGCGGATGAACCGAACCAGGCAACAACTTTCATTGCAGCTTACTTTTTCACGGCTTCTGTCTGTATAAGATTCAACTGATTGTCTTGTTCCACTTACTGGAGTCTCTGATTCTCTTATTACCAAGTTCTCTACAATATCACAGCTTACTTCTTCTTTTGCCGACTGACTTGATCCTGCCTGCTTCTTCTCTTTCAGCCGAACAAGCACCGCCCTCACTCCCTTAAACATAGGACCATTGTCTTTTTACCACTTAGCGCTTCAGATCAGAGTCATTCAGATTGCTTAGTCTATCCATCTCTATCTCTATCTCGCAACAAAGAATTGCCCTCATTCCTTATTCTTCCAACGCGCCTTAGCACGGAGTCGCAAGACGATGCTTGTTTATTGACCCTATAGCTCGGATCTTAACCAAACTTCCCCTCTCTCGGTTGATGACACAGGATATTTCTGACTTTGGCCCTACACACATACAAAGGTTCGGTTGGAGATGCCTTGCCGGTTGAATCATAAGGTCGCTTCTGAGTTAAAGCTATACAGCAGAACAACAAGCAAACCCATGAAATCCGTAAGCTGAATACAACTTGAGACTAATTGTCCCCAAGCTTATCCATAAGGGCTGTATACTTCTGCAGCGCTATTAGCCACCCTTACTAATGCTTACTTGACGGGCGGGGTGCCTCTATTAAACAAGCAAGGGAAATTCAGCAATTAAAGAATCTCTCAACAAATAAACAGAACAAGCAATAAGGCAAAGGGCAACAAAAGAATAATAGACAGAGGGCAGCTTTAGATGGGAGGAGAGGCAAGTAAAGAGAGACAGTGAAGTAAGATGTGAGGTCAGTCGATAAAGAATTTGTTCTAAGATTGATGCTTTTAAGGAGCAGTTGTTGTCTTAGAAGGACTATGTTGTCTTATACCCGGGTCTTATAGCCGGTCCCGTAGTAGAGACCTCTTCTATTACTGAGTTTTCATTCCTTAGATTTACTACTTGAGAGCGTGGCAGCGGAGTAGTTTTCATTCCTTAGATTTACTACTTGAGAGCGTGGCAGCGGAGTAATAGTATTTCTTCTTCCACTAATGAGTTGGCTTCTGATCACCTGGGAGAGCAGGTCATTCTTCCGCTAATGAGTGAAATTCCGATCTGCTGGGCGT